>JARJCV010000039.1:0-284399 GCA_029281435.1 Mycena haematopus
CCTTTCTAGGGTTGATGCTTACTTATCATTTATCATCCTAGCAGAAGGAGCCTCCCCAACCGCCCCTCAAGATACTGATCAGGGCCAAGGCTTTGAAGCCGAGGCAATCTCACGTGGAAGAGGAACGGGACGAAGATCCTCCCATAGTAACATCACGCCCAAGGAGAACGCGAGCCGTTCCCAAGTATAACGGCGAGTCTTTTGGATTTCTATCTTTACAAGTAACAACTTCAAATCATTCTCGTTCTTAGAAGATGACGAGCAACTTGAGGACGCCCGAGAAGACTTTGAAGCAGTTGGAGAAAGCACCCAAGAAGAGGATGATTACGTTCAAGACGAAGACGAGGAAGATGACGAATACGGCGGATACGACGAATACGAATACGATGAAGCCAATGAAGAGGTAGTCGAGGGCGATGTGTCCCAAGATGACAACACCCAAGGTGGCGACATCCAGGGCGTCGAAGAGGGCGTCGAAGAGGGCGTCGAGTACTCCCAATACGTTGATGGAGACATGACATAGGCGAGTACTTTAGAGAGCCTTGGCTTGTACTCACACTTTAATTAGACATGGAATATGTCAGCAACCAGAGTAGGTCTTTCTCATCCGTCAAGGATCGCAACTAACTTGTGCTTACTAGGTAGCTCCAAGCGCAATTGTAAGTTTATCTGCTGAATGATCCGTTCTGGCTAACTAGTTTTTAAGCCGTAACATACTCCAAAGTCTCTGCGATGTCTAGTAAGTTCTCAAGTCCTTCCAAGATACTTTGTTATTGACTTGAGCTCACTTTAATCAGATAACGCCAATCAGAGTCAGCATTTTCTTATCCTCAACACGCACAACTGACGAGCACTTCCTAGACGAGCGCTTTCTAGACAACATCAAGGAGAAGAGTAAGTCTATCTATACAATGACGTAGTCTAGCTAACCACTTCAAGAAGACAAAGAGACATCGACATCTTCCAAACGTCACGTTTCGTTCGCCAATTGCCTCCTCCTCCCATGTACGAGGACAAATTTGAGCAGATGTCAGGTATGTCTTCAAGTCTTATAAGACCCTTGGGCGTTGGTTCACACAAATCGCAGGGATCTTCTCCAACTCTCATGGGAAGTATGTCCAAGACAGTCACGCCCAAGCCCAGCGGCGAGCCCAGCGGCAGGACCTCAGAAAACAAGTGGAGGATATAGGCCAACCTCAATGCCAGGGCCAAGCGCAAAAGCTTCGCCGAGAAGAGGAGGAGAGGGTCGAAGAGCAGCGTCGGCGAGAGAAGAAGAGGGAGGAGAACGTGGAAGATGAAGACGAGATCCTAGCCGGCAGGCAGCGAATTCGGGACTCGTACAAACAGCTGCGAGAAGTGCGACCTCAGGAGCCGCCTCTGATAGCAGGGAGCTCTAAAGGTAAAGGTGAGATTCTGCGGTATGTACCTGGACTGAAACTGAATATAACACCCAGGCAAGCAGCAGGAGCGACCTCAAGGTATGTTCTTCATCTAGGCGCGACCCGATATCTAACTTGTTCTAGAGCTCCACCCCGACGCCCATGACATCCTCGACAAGCATCGCCGCACCAACAAGGCCAAGGTGTTGCCTGCGGTGGAGTACCTGGACCAGCAAAGTCGAAAGCAAAAAGGCGCGGCAGTCATTGTCCCTGTTGCGGAAGCGGCTCCAGCATTCGAAGGCGACGACGACGACGACGATGCTGCCGAAGACGATGCGGCCAACGACGAGGATGACGACGGAGACGATAACGCTGAAGACGATAACGGTGAAGGGGCGAAAAAGAGGAGGAGAAGGAGTAAGAAGAAAAACCCCAAGGACGACCCCCTTCTTGAAGCGTTTTACCCCCTGCAGTGGAAAAGGGTCATCCTCCATGCGAGGCAGAAGGTTTACATCTACATACTGATGACTGATTTGTTTCCTGAACGCGACGACTTCATCGTCATCGCGGGCGATTATCTGGTTGATGCAGTGGCGATACTAAGAGAGAAGGAACATCTCGACCTCAATATTGGTTAGTCTTATGCTACCAAGATTTAAACGTCACTGATTTTGAATATCTTTAGATTTTTGGCATGAGCACCGTCCACATTTGGTCGTCTTAGTGAGTTCCTCTTCACTCTTTGTTTTCTCGTTAGGATAACGTGCTATAGTTGTGGAAGTTTGTAGCGACTTGGCGTGGTCGTTGCAAGGATCTTGGGCGTATTGTGGTCCTGAACCACTGGAAAGACAAACTTGAGCCAGAAACTCCTGACTTTGGCGACGGACCAACAACAGCGTTTGGCCAGGGCTCCTACCACACACTAGTGGCCCGAAATGTTGAGGAGTTGCTCAAAGACTCAACCTTCCTTCTATATGGCAAGGACGCCGAGGTTTTTTTCATCCAAAGTCGCAGATTTGATATTGATGCATTCACAGAATCGCACCAATAATCTAATGCATCCAGCTCTTCGAGACCTCGCAGAGATGATCCTCGTAAAGGGAGGAAAGGACAGTTTGGCGTCGTGGTTCCCCGAACGCATGGAAATCTATCCCCACTGCTTCATCATCGCGCTCGCCACATTCGTATTTCCTCATCTTTTACCGTTACCTTTTCTGATTAGTCTTACAGCTCAAATGTTCGCTTCAAGAGTACAGTACAGGCGAATTCAAGGGTCTCACTTTCAGCCAGAAAGCATACGAGCCGTACTACCTGCTCAGCCTCCAAGGCTTTGCAGAGCTAAAGGAAGACGAGTATCATTACAAAAAAACTACGTCCTGCTGGGACCGATGGGCTGAACAGTTCTGCTTCAAGAAGGTTGGTCCTAAGGTCCGTAGGATGGCGCCGGCCTCGGAGATGACTGTTGTATTGGATTGAATCACTTCTGTATCAAATAACAATGCATTTCGAGATTTCGTGACGTTTCTTTGTGATTAGCAAGGGCAGGAACTACTACTACAGAGGCTAACTACATGTGAACTACGGAACCACGCGCGAACTACAACCTACTACAGGCCAACTACATGGGAACTACAAGTCAACTACGCCCGATTACAAGTCAAATACGGCCGACTACAAGTCAACTACGGCCGACTACGGAGAACTCCGTATAACGTCAGAACTACGTAAGCCTGCCAAACTACGGGGCGCTACGTAAAATATAACCTTGACTACGGGTACTACAGGCACTACAAGTGCTACAGGTCGCTCCGTAGAGGTACGTAGTCGGATCAGGTTTTGCTGATGCAAAGTCTTAAAACAATACTTATTTCTTGGTGCAGGTGTCGGGTGTCTCGTTTTCATATTCACTGTCACAGGTTTGTAAATCATTGAACCACACTGGACACATCCGACTTGGTTGGACTCGCGAACGGGGGTTGAACAATTTGGATGGGAGGACCGGACGGAGCCGCCGGGCCGAGAGTAAGTCGAACTCAGCCGTGACTGTGACCACCACCCTGATTTGGCATCCTCATCCACTCCTCACTGGGCCAGTCTCGCCAGGAACGTGCACGAACGCGACGTTTACCGCCCAAGAGAACAAGCTCACAAGATGATGTCCGTATCATCCAACTTGGACGAAGTTCCTCCGACGCGAGACGAGGAATATTACATATCGGTTTGTGCGAGTCAGATACTATCACGCATACTATATTGAACAAGGGTAGGATGGCAACACTGTTCTGCAGGTCGAAAATACTCTGTTCAAGGTCTTTCCGAGTTCACCCAGTATCTGGGCTGGTATTCAAAACGTTTAGGTCCACCGATCCATGCTGATCAAAGACAAATCCACGTTCGACAGCATGTTCTCGCTGGATGCGTACACCCACAACACGGAAGACACTCAGTTGAATATCAACTCCGAGGGTGAATGCGACGAGAATCCCATTCGGTTGCATGGAGACAAGGCAGAGGAGTTCAGCGCTCTCATGTGGTCGTTGTACAGTCTGTATGTATCTGCTCCTATCCTCCGTCTGTCTTCCCTCCCTTACCGTTGTACGAAAGTCCAGCGGAAATAGCGTTCGAGATGACCAACCAGGCCAACGATTTACAGCTCATTCATCTCGCTCGAATTGCACACAAGTACCAGTTCAGGACCACCGAGAGCTGGGCGCTCAAAGCGTTGACCACATACCATTCCAATACGGCCGGCTCTCCTTCGGTGCAAAACCTCGTCCAGATCACAGAGCTCTCCATCTTGTGCGATTGCAACGAGCTCCTCAATGCAGCTGTCACCAAATGGAAGCGGCTGCTCGGCGAAGGCAAAGCCGTCGCGGTGGCCATTGGCGTCGCAGAGCGCCTGAATCTGCGCTCGCTGCTCGGGCTGGCATACTACTCCATGATGCTCAAAGGACGAGACACATGGGACTCGGATCCCCAACTCAACGCGCGTCAGCGGATCCGTCTTTTGTCGGGGCATTACAACTTGATCCGACAATGCGAAGAGCTCCCTTCGTGTCCCCCCCGGCTCACGCACGACCATTCATGCGTGCGGAAAGGGAAATGCAAGAACGCGTTTGCGGCGCTTTGGAAGCTCATTCTTACGACCAAGGACGGCGGGCTCGTGGGCCAGGTTTTGAAGCTGCAGAGCGCTGATCTTCTCGCGAAGGTGATGCTCGCGGAAAGCATCATACGGGCGTTTGCGGAGGGCAATATGCCGCCGCTTGACCTTTCGGAGTCGGGGGAAATGCACGAGAAGTGCCTGCAAATCGCACTACATGCGGCGCAAGACAAAGTGAGGGAGGTGCAGGATACTTTGGTAGATTTGTTTTCGGACGTGGTTTAGTTGAAACGGGAATTACAGGTCGCGGTCTTCTTCTTTAATATTGATTTTCGGCCACCATTTCGTTACTCGGGTTCTCAGTCTTCTATCGGGAAATCAATACAGTGTGGTTCATGGACGCCTCCACAGTAATCGTCGCGGGAGAAGCCTAGCCCCAATACCCATGCACGTTCATTCTTTTCTCTTTCGACCATTGATTTTCCCCCCCGTTTTCTGCAGGCATTTGAAGGCCCATCGTTCTGGGTGTTCAGTATGAAAAAATCATCACGCTACTCGGCGAAATACGCGTCAAAAAAAGGTATTTCTGCCTGCGGAATCTTATGTGTGATCGAACTTTAGTAGCGGGTCATGTCAAAATTCAACTCCCGCCCGTGGAGTATAAATACAGGACGACCCCTTCGACCTCTCTCTCTTCTCTACCCTCACCATCTCCCTCTTCTCTTCCTGCATACCACCCACAATGTCCCACAAGGCCGTCCACTGTGTCCCCTTCAAGACCAACATCAATGTTGCGAACGCTAAACAGATCAAAGAACGCGACTCCGTCCGCGTCAAGCATCACAGCGCCGGCCACCAGCCCCATTCTCATCACGGCAAGCAGTCCGACTCCCCGCCCCAGTCCCAGCCTTGCGGATCGTCGGGCACTTCCACCTGCATTCCTGTCATGAACAACAGTGAGGACGAGCCTTCTCCGTCGCGTCGTCTCGTCTATTCATTAGCGATACCAAGGTGTGACGTACCTCGCCAGCATTGGCTTTGGAAAGCCCTCTACGTCCTGCGAACTCCTCATCGACACCGGTAAGCGTTTCTTTTTTGTTTTGCTTTCACTCTTTCATTTTGTTGGGTCACCGCTGACGCAATGGAGTGTAGGTTCGTCGAACACTTGGGTCAAGAGAGAAGCTCGCAAGGATACTCCCACCTGCACGGTGCGCATATATTGTCCTTCCTGTTTGTTTTCTGAATGATTTGTTTCTAGGACACGCGCAAGAAGTTTGCAAGTCTTTTTCGTTCATTCATTCAAGAACTTCCTCATCTCATCTCTGCCAGTCGATTCAATACGGCCAGGGCGCAACTAACGGCACCATATGTACGCGCATTCTACTTTCAGATTATGCGCTCTGACCTGCGGATAGGCACGGACCAAGTCTCCCTTTGCCCGACCCTAGTCATCAAGGACCAGATGGTCGGTCTCGCGGATCAGGCCAGCGATATGGGCGACGTATCTGGTCGGTTTTTTGCAAAGCCCTTTGGCTCTACTGACAATGACTTGTACCCCGTAGGGATCCTTGGTCGATATACCTTTGTGTCCATTATTTCACGGAATCTAACTCTGCTCTGACAGGAATTGGCCCAGTCGACCTCACCCAAGGCAAGTGAACACTAACTCTTCATCATTTGCGCCTCAACTATCCGCAGGCACCACCGCCGACTCCACTGAGATTCCGACCGTAACCGACAACTGCGTTAAGCAGGGGCTCATGAAAGAGGTAAACAACTCCGACTCATTCTCGATGGCCGTGCTTAATTCTCCTTTTTCCCCTGCAGGCAGTCATCGGTATCTCCTACAGGCCCACGACCGCTGACGGCAACGGGATGACCGGTAGCTTGTGCTTTGGAGGTGCCGACCCAAACATGTGATTTTATATATTCTTCATTCCACCGAACTCGTTGCTAAACGAGCGGTAGGTACACCGGCGATCTCAACTATGTGCCTCTCACCAAGACGAGCCCTGCGAGCCTCTACTGGGGCCTGGACCAAAGCATCTCGTACGGTGACCAGGAAATCATGCCCATCCGCGCTGGCATCGCAGACACGTCCGTTGCATTCCAGCTTTGCAATTCAATCTTTTAATTCTTCTTCAGCGGAACCACCCTCTGCATGTTACCCCAGTCCGCTTTCGATGCTTACCGGAAAGCGACGGGAGCGATCCTCGACAGGTTCGTATTCCGCTCCTCTTTTGCGTCACCGACGTCAATCGTTGTCTATAGCGCTACTGGTCTGCTTTGCTTAACCGAGGATCAGTACAAGCGCTTGAAGAGCATGATTTTCAAGATCGGTGATGCAAGTCGGATTTCTTCTCGCTGTTTGTGTACGCTAATCCGTCTATGCATAGGTGGAACACGAACTCATCCCGGACGCGCAAATCTGGCCCCGCAGCCAGAACGAACAACTTGGCGGCTCTGCGGACAAACTTTATTGTATCTTTGCGTCGATGGGCCAAATGGAGAACCAGGGTCTTGACTTCATCAGTACGGGCAATGTTCCCTTGTTTCATAAGTTCGAGCTGACGCAAATGAGTCCAGATGGATACACGTTCCTCCAGGTTCGGTTATTCCCCATCTTCGTCTCTGCGCGAAACTCATTTCTTCGCAGCGCTTTTATTCGGTGTATGATGGTACCAACGCTCGGCTCGGCTTCGCCACCACTCAGGACACCAAGGCTGAAAGTAACTACTAAGCCATTTCTACGACCAGATCAGCATCTCGAATCGCATCGCATCGCATAGCAGCATCACATCGCATAGCATGATTCACATCCTTTTTTCTTGCAGAGTTCGACTAGCATTGCAATTGTAACGATACGCAGTTCCATGAAATAGATCAGAGTTTTCAACTTACTTGACGTTCTTTGGCCGAGAAGCCCGAAACTCAACCTAATGTTCAAACTGAATTTCGTTGGACATTACCTTGCCTGCAAAGCATGTCAAGGTTTCTCCAGACACATCGTTGACTCTGATAATCACTAACCACCCCGGCGAACTTTCCACTGGACCGTGTAATCCTACCTGCCTGCCTGCCTGTCTACCTACCTACCACTCCCTTTTTTCATCTGATCTGCCTCGTGTAACCTGACCTCGCTTTCAGTCGACGACGTTCTATGTTACTCAATTTATTCCCATACTAAGCGCTATGTCCTTGATTACTTGGCATAAGGGGAACCATCATTCCAAAGAAATTTCATTACGTGATTACATCCCGAAACGAACGTTTACAATCGGGCCACCGGGCATCCGCTTTGAGAACTTTCTCCCACCGAATCCATCTGGCGAAACATCTCCAAAGGGTCGAACCATGTCTCAACCTTCTGGAGTTGAAGCTTGTCGTTTACAGCCGCAACAGTCACCCCTTCGATGTCCAACACCTTGCCGTGTGCCTTTATCGTCACTCGTTCGCCCTTCCTGTCAAAATAATCAGCATATGGCAATGTGAACGAGCGGCGACTTGCTCATTGTATCCTTTGTAATCATGCTTCATCTCGCCCCAATGCCTCCATCGGAAAGCGACCTGCGGGGGGCCGCTGTACACCTCAAGCACCTCCCATGCGAACGTCGGCATCATGCTCTTGAACGTGACGTGGCTCGAGGCGAAGTCCGAATGCTCGGGGCTGTAGTATGCGTTCGGGGCGATGATGGCGTTGTAGGTGCCGACTTTGAGCATGTGCTCGCCCGACGTGGCGGGCCCGCCGTTGACCGCAAAGGTGTATTTGTCGTGGTCGACTGTGCGCCACTGCTTGTAGTCCATCTTGTACGATGCCTCGATTTCCCAGTTCTTCACTAGGTTCTCGACTATGGAGATGAGGCTTCCTCGCTCGTGGGTCATCTTTTTGGCTAGGTAGGAGATGAGAATGATTTCCAGGAAAAATAAAGGCGGGATAGCCACTTCGCTCGTAGTCAGCGCGAGTCTTCGTATAATCCGGCACCTTCTTGTGTCTCCAACTCGCTGAAACGTCATTCAACACTGCGTTGGGGTCGAGAACGTAGTCTGGGAGAGCGGGGGCGGTATCGGACATGGTGCGGTGAACAGCATCGAAACCTGTCACTCTTTATAGAGCGCTATCGGGACTCGGTTAGTGTTACGGGAGTTTACTAAATACACCGCTCTCCCCGGTTGCGACAGCGATAAGACCTTCCAACTAGGCAGGGGCGGCACTGCATTGAAACGAATAAATGAGCGACCGAAGAGTTGTCCACGGTTCAAAGGCAGCTTGGCCTCGGCTCTGTTGCATGCCGACGTTTTATTTCTCTGAAAAGTGCGGCATTCGTTCGCTGGGCATTCATAGTACTGGTGCCCTATGGGACCGGATTTCAGAAATAGAAATAAATGAGCGGCCGCAGACTCACCAGCCAATCGATGCCGTCCCTGTTTCTGTAATGTTGAAAATCTTGAGTTCTGAACACGTCCCAAAAATATGCATTCATATTACTGGTGCCCTACCGGACCAGATTTCAGAAATAGAAATGAATAAGCAGGTAAAAGCGAGCGCTGACTCACCAGCTAATCGATGCAACCCCTGCTTCTGTAATGTTGAAATTCTTGAGTTCTGAACACGTACCAAAAATAAAGGATTCTCCAGTAACTTCCCCCGTGTCGTGCTATCAAGTGTAGGATTAAAGAGCTAATACAGCCAATTTTGATCTACTCGCCATGAGATCTACCGACCTTAGAGTCTCTTGCAGCCTTCAAGTTGACAATGGTCCTCGCTCCGAACGTTGAATCAACTTATGCTTCATCGCGGGATACCATTGGCAGATCGCATGGTCTTCGAGCATTCCAGCGTTGTACCACATCCCTCTTTCATCGATTCTTCGATGGCCTCTTCGAGAATCTCCATGATCGCAGTGCAAGATTCCTCTGGATCATCGGAGGGACTGTCCATCTCTAGACGAAGCTGCTCAATGGCATTTTCCAATATATCCCGCTGGCATCCCATGTAGCGATTCACGTGTGATGTCATCGCGCACGCGAGGAACGTCCTTTTGTAGGACCAGGCAGAGCTAATGCCGTGCCTTTCCTTCCAGTTCTCCGTCCAATCCGGACGGAACTTTTCCGTTCGGCCTTTGTGGTCGTATCCGTAGCATGCCCAGCAAAGAACGTAGAAAACAGATTCCAAGTCGTCCTGGATGGTATGTTCGTGCTCTCTTTCGTTCGCACGATCGCGAAGCAGTCCAACCGAGTGGAAAGCCAACTCGTTTTGAATGAGCCCGAAAATTCGAGAAAACAAGTGAAAGACATACCGTGAGGCACAGTGATCCATAGTTCCCAGTGGACCGAGAGGACCCCAGAATCCGGCCGGGCATGTCTGGAAAATCAAGATCTATCACAACACCTTTCACTCCATCGTCCGAGTCCCGAATCGAAATATTACTGTAGTCGATGTGTTTGTGAAGTATCTGGTGTTCACGAAATAATTCCCGGAGGACTGGATAGAATTTCACTGCTGTTGAAGGTGGAACCATGTAGTAGCCGTGACAATACTCACTTTTTACCACGTCCCGGACAGCAACAAGTAAATCCCTGACGGAACAGGCAGACTCCAACGTTAGCTTCTTGTACTGCGCCACTGAACGATCGGAATTGCAAGGTTTTATGTCCAGGTCGAGTTCCATAATCATAGGCCTCTCAGGCTAAGAGTCGATTTGGCGAGTGGCACGGTGCGGGCCGTAACGTCGGGGACTCGGAGAAATATTCGGAAAAGGATTCAAAGTGTTTCCAACAAACGCAGGCAGGTACAGTATCAGATGTGAGTGGATATCGTCCTGAGGGTGTCCTGCTGAAAGGAACGATGTACTATGTAAAAGACGAGAGCCAATCAAAGATGTTTGGCCGCATCGCACGTGATATTCATCTTTGTCCTCTACCTCGATGGCCACAACCTCTAAATCGCGGAATATGCACGGCGGGACTCGCGTAAAACCGACAGCTGCTGTGCCAAGGCGGAAAATGGAGCACATCGCATCCGTTAGTCGAAGCAGCGGATTAGAAAAGGATGGAGATGCGTATGTTGCTTGTCTTTAACGCCTCTTTCGCTGTAATATATTGTAGCATCTAGCTTGAAAAGTTTTGATGTGCAAGATGAATACCGAGGGTTTGTTCAGGGCAAGGTTTGTTTTCTGCTTCAAGCTTAATTCTATATTTCTCACCCATATTTACGCGCAGCTCAACGACGTCTGGGCGAAATATCCTCGAAATTCTACCGAGTCGGAGACGCAAACTAGACAGCGCATCGATGCCCAAGAAAATGTTCTCATTTTATTTCGTGAGTCCACTTGGTAAAGCAGCAGGTTCATCCAAATGGAACGCCGAATCCAGGAAAGCTGAGAGAAGGTATAATCTCCTCCAGGAGAGTGGATCAATTTACGCTCGAAGGTTCGTTTTGCTTTCCGGATCAACACCCAGCTGTTCAAGCGTTGTCCAGTCTACGAAACTTCTTTATACCTTGCGATTCTTTTCGATTCTCCTCGTCACATCAATCCAGTCATTCCTGCGTTGATGTCGTATTTTCATCTCCCATCGACCGAACCTGATCGAAACTATGTTGAATCCATTCTGGTGTGCCTGTTACATCAGCTGGTAACAGCCTATCCATCCCAGCGTGAATTTCACGCGTCCTTGGCTTCTGTACCAACAGCATTTTTCGCGGAAGGCTCTTCGGCGCGCGTATGGATCATCTCCCTTGCAGGCTGTATCCGCGCACAGAACTACGCCAAGATCGATAAGCTAACACAGATTGCTGCATTGCCTGCTGGGGCCACGGTGTCGTCTTCGGCGCTCCCGCAGAACAAAGAGTTGCCGCGCAAAGCTCTCTACCATCTCGTTGCATCTCTTCGCAGCCGAACGCGGGAGATGGCATGGACAGTTTTGCGCTCTGCCTATAGGGAGCTCTCCTGCCAGGTGGACCCTCAGTTGAATACTCGGCCATGGTTGGATCGCTCTCTGGGACTTCGCAGTGATATCCCTGGCCAATGCAGCATCAGTTTAGATGAATGGTTGGATCGCGAGAGCGGTCTTGGGCATGTCAGACGGAAGGATGGCGTAGAAGGACGTTGGATAGTCTGTAAACCTCGTTGAAGGCCTCTCATCAAACTGTTGTAATTATAATTTCAGGTCTCAATCCATTCCTACAGTGTACAAATAAATTTCTTCTCGCTTGCCAACTTTTCCCGCCGGCCCGAACATCCGTCTTTGGCGTCTGCCATGATGGGCGATGCGTCTTTGACTCCAAATGCGACCGTTGTCCCTCTGGGCTCTGGACTACCGACGCGAGAGGAGCTCCTCGTGCACTACCCCGCTAAATTTACCTGGAATGAGCTGAAAACCTTTGTCAATTCCGGGGATTTGGGCTTGCTCAAGCGGGACCGGAAGCTGCAGCAACGGTACAACGTTTGGCTTGCAGGGATAAAGGAGAAATACGGGTCAACTGGTACGATTATCCCTTGCTCTCGGTTCCTCTGGGCCAATCGCCAGCATACAGCCAATTACCTCATGAATTTTCGCCTACAGTGGGGGAGACCAGACACGCTGTCTCTCCTGGGCTCTGCGGTCCATGACGCGGGCATGTCGACTCCACCAGTCTTTGAAACACTTCCCACTGAAGACTTGTCTGTTCCGAGAGAGTTACCTATCCTACCAGCCGATGGCCCAGCATACTTCTCAGAGTCGACACCTCCCGAGTATATAAGTATCATCCAGAATGATTGGCCTTACTCAGTCCCTCCCGAGGTGGAGCATACCCTAATCTGGACCCGCATCCCAATCTTCCACGCGACCCTAATACCCGAGTCGATTCGCGCGCGCGTAGAGCTAGATGGTTTGTGGGGTTTCACGGGGAACGACTCTCCCCCACCGTCGCCCTCAACTCTTCCTGCGTGTCTCCCTGCGCTCGCGGAATGGGGCTTCACACTTGATAAAATGATCAAGTCAGAGAAGGGCACGGCAGACGAGGATGAGCTGGTTCGATTAGCTGGCGTGCCGGTGCATAATTTTGTCAAGAATCGGTGGAAGGAGGAGGAATGGGAAACGGCCTGGTTCGGTAGGTTTCGTCCCTTCAATCCCTGGATCCAACTGACGGCTGCGTACCAGTCAATCCACCAGTAAGTCAGCTGAATTATTATAATGACCTTCCGATACTTAAACGACTCTATCACAGCGGTTACAGAGCGTTCCCGGACTTGCGCATGTCCATGTTTTTGCTCGACACAAGTAGATATAGACAGAAGGATAGACGGTCGAACTGTCACGCTTTCAATTGCCAAGGTACCTGACGATTGCTTATTTGTCCCGACACATCAGACTTTTGACAGATTGCTTGTGAGCTTGTACAAGCCCAAAAAAGGCCAAAAAAGGGCAAAAAAGGCGCCAAGTTGGCAAGCCCACAAACCATCTTTAGATTTCCGCAAGGTCACTAGTTCGACTCCGGGAGGAGGCTTAATTTTCAATAAATCAAAGTGAATTGTCAATTATTGGTATGGCACAGTTATGAGACATTGGAGGAGGAGTCATCCATATATTTTAGAAGACTTACATTTCCCTTGTCTGAGGGGTAATTTTCGCATTTTGACCTTGCGAGCTTGTCAGCAAGCTCACAAGGCCAAACAAGTCACAAGGGATTTGTCAAAACGCTGATGCAGGGACCGCCGCGGATATACCATTCGAACTTCCTTCCTTCCGCACTCCCGATGGACCTGTTCACTCCCAACACTTGCTCGCACCGAAATCGAGTCTCTTCACCACCAGTTAGCTATGGGATTTCAACTTTTGTGAACTAATGCACCAATTCGAAGCACTTTCGGTATCTTGAGCACTTCACTGCTTGGTCCACGCCAGTTCGCGTCGACCTAATTTTTTTTGGCTTTCCACGATACCACAGCCAAGTTTAAACGTTTCCTGCCAATAAACGCGATGAAGGTTTGTGTTCAACTCGATTGGAGGGAAGGGACAGCCTGAGGAAGGACCTGAATACCACTTAAAAAAAGAATATTCGCCATGAAGATCAACAAGATTTTCTCAAATCGACAGAACACCGAAATCGATTTCAGTATTGTTTCCCCAAAGCATAGGATTTGTTTCGACCCGACTGATGATTTATAGAACTCCCTCTTTCCTCTTTTGTTGCTGAGGAGTCTCTCGACTGTACGACTTCTCCTCTGCGTAAAGCTCGGCTCGTGAAGGTGGCTGAACAATCCACTTCTACAGGCTCTCTGGACCACAGTGGACCGTGACAACTACATCTCATTTGAATGTCTGGCTTCACAAATTAATAGGCCATCTAGGGAGTTTTATGCCCGGGCCTTGAACGGACGTCGGCGTACCCGAGCGCCGCCATACTCCTCCACGGAAACCTGTTTACCCCCTTCTCCATGCACTATAGTGGGTCAAAAAGCATACATCTCGAGTTTTGCCCCAAAGTTGTTGCTAAAAACCGCCGATCAGCGTTTTGACAAATCGCTTGTGACTTGTTTGGCCTTGTGAGCTTGCCGGCAAGCTCACAAGGTAAAAATGCCAAAAATCACCCTTCGAAAGATGTGAAACCCGGCTTGAGAAATATGCTAGAGAGTAACAAAAGACCATTTAAGACCTCTTTGAGCGAAAGCTCTCTGGGATCAGCCGAACTGATGCCAGAAACATTAAAATTATGTGGCCTCCCGGAGTCGAACACTCGACCTTGTCGTTTTTGAAACTTGACTTGCCGGCTTGTGAGCTTTTCGCGTTTTCGCAGTACCTTGTGAGCTTGTTTGGGCTTGTACAAGCTCACAAGGGATTTGTCAAAAGTCTGATGCGAACCTGCGGAAATGTTTTTTCTTTTGCACAGTCCATCACCCATATACTGTTCCATTTTATTCAATTCGTATGGTCACAGGTCACAGGCCTGAAAATCTACGAAATTTTTCGTAAGTCACTGCGTCACAGAGGCCTTTTTAGCTTAGCCGAGGCGTGCCGAGAAGTGCCGAGCGCTGCCGACGGATCAAATTCCCAAATGGAGACCGCGTACGAAAGGTACGATTCGTTTTCGAAGTCACACATCAAATGGCCTTACGAATTGAACGAAATGGCACAGTATTGTTACTATGGTGGATGGATAGTCGTGGGACAGGTTTTATAATTTCGTATCGGTCGGACGGCAACGTATGAGATGAAAGTGATACCCAGGAGGTAAGGTTTTCCCGTCCATCATTCCCAAGAATCCCACTAAACTTGAAGTTTTCAGGTCTATCATTCCCGCTACAGTGTCCTCGTCGACAAAACGGAAGTGGTCGATGATGGCCCTGTCATCGTGCACCATTGCTGCAGACACCACGCCGCGGAATTTCATTTCGCGAACCTGTAGAAGAGAAGGCGTTTAAGGCTGCGGCCCGGCCTACTCAAGTAATATGACCTGCATACCCGAGCGCCGCCATATTCCTCCAAGGGAACCCGTTTCCCCCCTTCTCCATGCACCACAGTGGGGTCCACGTCGTCCTCGGCGCGGAACGTCTTGCCTGCCCAGTTGATCCTCTTCAACGCCTGCGTAAGTGGGTGCCCCGTATCAAAGTCTCCTCCTTTCCATTCACCCATCAAGAAAGAGGGCTCGATGGGTTTGAGCTGGTCGAAGAGCTTCGTTGCGGCGTCTTCGGAGGTCTTTCCTCCAGCTTTTATCAGGTCGAGATACGCTTGTTCGGGGCTGGGAGGGCATGCCGGTCAGCATGACTGTCGAGAGTGGTTCAGCGGGCGAACGTACGAGGTCATGGTTGGAAGCAAGTAGGCTCGATTTCAGTCGCGTTACTCTGCCGGAGTTAGATAGTCGTTCAGATCACGTAGCTACTAAAGAGGCTGAACTAGTGCAAAGTGCCTCGGAGTTTGGAACAGAAAAGAGGTCATGGTCGGAAGCAAGTAGGCTCGATTTCAGCCGCTTTATTCGTAACCCAAGCCTAGGGCCCGAGATAGGCTCAGATAGCAGCTTGATCAAAGAAAACATACTTCCATCGCACAACCAGATCGGGAAACCACTGGCATTAGCTGTGTGGTTGGGAGGATGACGCTCTTCGTTTCCGAAAGGAATTTGAGGTTTTGAACCGCACTCTACTAGTAGTAAGATGACAAACGACCGAAAAATTTGGATACCCTCGAAATTGCTCAGAAACTATACCTACGACCACAATTTCCCTGCCGAACAACGAAAGTCGGCCATGTGGTGGTTCAACACGGTCACGGGAACGTGGTTCATTTTCCGTTTCATTCTCATTAAGTATTAAGTACCCGAGTCGAATGTTGGGCTAGACCATTGGTTGAACAATGTGCGTAGCGGCATTTTCTCTTGAACAAATCTCCCGGCATAGACTGACCACAAATCCAGCAAACCAAGCGGATGTGAACTTGTGTTGCTTCAAGTTGTGCAGTCTGAATTTCATGACCCTGGCAAACGCTCAAAAAAAAAAAGTTGGGCTAGGCCGTCTAGGCCTCGACGTCATTTCAACTTCGATTTTTTCGAATTTCAAGCCTAGGTCGTCGCAGGTCGTCGCCGTATTCGGCAGCTCGGCGAATCAAGGCACAAGTAAGTAAGTATCCATGCAGATCCGGAGGAACCTTCCGAGAAAATTTGCGGTGATCGGAGTGATGGGATGCTCCATCGTTTCACCAAGGATTCATGTTAAATGTCATTGTAAGTACATATCTACCGCAGAAAATTCCTAGGAGCTCCATTATTGTGCAAATCTATACCTTGGGCATAATGTCAGTCTTTTTTCCAACGAAAGTGACCAGAACAGCTCCAATACACAATGTAACACATTTCTCGCGGCCAAGGAACACCGCTAATGTGATATTCGCGGGGATATCAGGATCATGTGCGAAATTATCTCGCGACTTAAATATGCAACAACTGCAACATGGTCCTCATTATCCCTTTCCTCTCCACCGTTTCACCTTGACCTACTTGACCTTTGTGCTTCTACGAATGTGAGGCGCATTTCTCTCCCAATTCGTCCCTCACTTAGATTTTCAGATAATGCGTTTCGCTCTCGCTCTCGCTTCCCTTGCGTTTTTCGCCGGTATCAATGCCCAAGAATGCACGGCGGGCAGTTGCTGGAACTCTCCTGCTAATGCGACCGCCCATGGCTGCCAGACTTGGGATGGAGGCGTCAATGCTTGGGCCACTTGCGGTTTCGTAGGCGCGGTACGTCTTTCTTCGCCCTACCTGGCGGTATATCGTTTCCCAGATTCATCCCGTCGTAGGTGACTTGCACCACATGCCTGCCCTGCGCCACCAACACTACTGCTTGCTATACGTCCCCCACCGAGGCGGAAGCAGCTGGGTGCAGCACCTGGGCCGGAGGAGTCGACGTCTGGGCTACCTGTGGTTTCGATGGAGCGGTGCGTTGCCTGTTCGTTCTGCTGTGCTCACATTTTAACGTCTACATAGATTACCTGCATAACCTGCGGCCCCGCTTAAGCATCGTTGAACGTGAATGGATATTGACGGTACCTTCGTAGTTATTGCGATAGTTTGGACTTTTTTCTGTGCGCCGTCGGACTACTAAATTCCTTTGTGTAATCCACACGCTGCACTGAGCAAACAGCACTGTTTCGATTCTTGAATACATGCAATGGTGGGCGGAAGTTGAAGCGGTCACATCACGCGTCACACACTGCCGTGGCGAGCCTAAGCCTCGACCTATCACCAGGCACGAGTTATAGCGGCTGTCTGACAGCGACACAGACTATCAGACGCCTTGCTACTTCATGTCCACTTTGCAACCTTTCCTTGCTTCAGAGTCAGGCTCGTTTACCTTTGGGAACTCCAATAGCGCTGGGGACTTGCAGACAGAGTTGACGCTGAAGCGCAAGCGCTCAGATAGCCACGTTGGATCTCCGGAGAAATTCCAAGTCATGACTGATGGTGCGGCGAACCCGACTGCCTCTGGAAGCCACGGGCGATATATCCACGACGATACATACTATCTCGAGGACGGAAGCTGCATTATTTTGGTCCAAAATACATTGTTTAATGTGGGTCGACTCTGAACGCATAAAGTATGCAATTGATATGCTCGTAGGTCCATAGAACGATATTGTCTAAAGGTATGGATGCTAGTACGTGTCGCGGTGAATGGGCTGATTTTTCGAAAGATAATTCATCGTTCTGTACCATGTTTACATTACCGCAAGGTGACAACGACATTGAGGGGCGCTCGGACGACAATCCCATCGTCTTGACCGGAGACACCGTTGCTGAATTCCGCCACTTTCTGTGGGCGTTATATGCCCTGTGGGTGTGTGTCCTGACCATGTCGCCACCTTTCTAATCGCTTTTATAGACCCCCAGAGCTCCGCATAATTCACTCCTCGGACGCTGATCTCACACAGCTCATGAACATTGCTCGGATAGCCAATAAATATTCCTTCAAGACCATAGGTGCGTAGGTGAAGTTACATGGCACGGTCCCGCTGAAGAAGTCGGATAGAAACGTGGTCGCTCGACGCCATCCAAGAATACGTGAACCGCAAGCCCTCCCCAATCCTTACGGCTATCCCACCACCCAACTCGTACACCTTCTCCCCGAACGCACCCTCCACATCCATCCAAGGCTCGACCCCCATCGAGAGCACAGCGCAACTGACGCGTCTCATCCGCCTCGCACAGATGTGCAACCATGAGAACCTGCTCACGACGATGATCGGACTGCTCCGCCAGCTCATGAGCTCGTCGCTGCAGTACGCCTACCTCGCCATGACCCTCGCCGACGAGCTGGACCTGCGCGCGCTCCGCGGCGCGGCGTACCTCGAGGTGATGCAGAAGGCGGTCGTCGTCAAGCGTACTAAGGTCGACCCGATCAAGCGCCCACCTGCGGTGACGGTCGCAGGGTCCAGTACCAGCACCAGCACCAGCGCTGCCCCCGCAGCCTCCGTGGCGGACACGGGTACCGACGCGAACGAGGGCGATGTCGACGAGGAAGGCCGGCTGGTCGTCAATCGCGCGCAGCAGCTGCGGCTTCTGTCGGGGTACTATCGCCTGACGCGGACGTGGGAGCGGCTGCGGACCACGCCGCCGCATTTTGACCATGCGCCGTCGTGCGGGGCAACGTGGCACCAACATGGGTGCACGCAGAGTTGGCTCGAGTTTTGGAAGGAGAAGACGCGGAGCGATGCAGTGCTTGCGCTCGGGCTGGCGGATGTGCTTGGGCGCCTGAAGCAGGTGCAGCGGGACTATGACCGATGGGGGAGTGCTACCTACATGCACCATGATTGTCGGATGGCGGTGAGCACTTTCTCTTTTTGTTTGCAGGGCCGCCGTTTATGGGACCCAGGCAAAGAGGAGCATTTTTGACATGCTTAGGACTGTGGAGGATACGTTGCCGGATTATTTTTCAGAGGCGGGCGATGAGGCGTCGGAATGAATGGACTACTGTATACAATAAGACTAGCATGCTACAATCAATTCCTGGAACACATTCTCTACTTGCGACTCTTTCCCTTCTTCGTCCGTTTTTGTGTCGTACCTCCCTCGTACCGGTTTCTACTTTGGTTCCAGGGACCATCGGTGATGGTGGCATTCGCACTCGAATCTGCGGCTCTCGACGAACCGCCGCCCATCATGCTGAGCATGATCGAATCGATGTCTTTCGGTATCGTCACTTCTTCCAAGGCAGCCTGTGAGCCGCGGAGCATAGTCTGTTCATAGAGCTCGTTCTCCTCCAACTCTTCCACCTTCATCCGCAGATGCTTCAGCGTCTGGTCGAACTGAGCTATCGCACGGAATCAGTTTTACAGCTTTCGTGGCACTAAAGCTCACGCACCGCGCTCGTCCGTAGCAGTAGACGGCCGGGGCAACAAGGGGTCTCTTTCAGCAATCTCCTCTTCCTTCGTGATCTTCCGCAAGAACAGCTTATCCACCCACTTGCGCTCAAAGGCCCACTGGTCGAGTTCGTCGTCGGACGAACTTGTTTGGTCTGGACCATAGACGGTGCCTACAGAGCTCGCGGGCGACGGCTCTCGTATTACGGGGTCGGCATACTCGGGGTTTTGTGGGCGCGACATTGAATGAAAGCGGGAGTTAAGAGGAGGATTCGGACATGAAAGCTGGAATCAAGCCGGAGTCGCGTACACTTGGGCGCATAACGCGAGTACCAAACGAAACGTGACTTCTTTCAACTTTTCTTGTATTACGTTTGTTCTACCAGATTGAACTTCGTAGACTTCCTTCCGCCACTGCAATTCCTCTAAATGTCGGACGAATCAATATTCGACCGGTTCACCGAAGACGACGTTGATTTTGAATAGGGCGGATACGTCCAGAAAGCTGAGGGTTCTAACAGGAAAGCCGAGCGCTAGCGTCCCTATAGAAGAGGCTTGAGAAGCGTGCTGCAATGTCCTCGATTTTTCCAAGTTTACAATGGTTCGCACAATTTTAATGACTGGACCCAACTAAGGTAACCCTACGGAATTTCCCCGATGCATTTAACCTCAAATTGCCTTAGGTTCAATGGGAATGTACACGGTCCATCAGCTTGGATCAACTCCCGACATTCTTGTCTTCATAGGTCTTCATGGGTGAGCACAACTCACCTAAGTTATGGTCATTGTCGACGTCCAACTTGGCAGGATCCCGACAGATTGCGGCAGCCGAGGATGCGCTCTCGAAATTTGCAGGGGATATCCACTACTCATCCACCGTCATACTGGTTCGATTGGACCTCACAGACAATTGGTCTATCAAGCCCGCGCATGCCTTTTCAAGAAGAAAGGAATTTTGAGGCTGGATTCCTCGGTCAGTAAGTGAGTTTCGATATTCGGAATGTTGAAAAGTGAACCCACCGAATTCTCCAGTGCTAAATCACGATCGGTGTCGAATCATTCAAGAAATATTCGACGTGAATGTTATAGGAACGAACAGTTGTGGTGATGGAGACCTTTCAAGTTCGCCCGCTACTCAACTTTCCCAACATTTCCTGTGGCCTCCGAGTCGGCTTGATTACCCCGTACTAAGGGTATTGCGCCAATTTCTCCAAATCCCGCCTATGCCGCGGGATATGCTGCGCTCAATTTTCTCACCGTGAAATGTACACTGCGGGAGAAGCAGGTCCCGGATATCGTGTGGTCTCGATATGGTCAGGTTCGTGCAATTCCGGGCATATCGATATCCAACGTTCGGCCTGAGTTTTTATGCAAGAATTTAACGCGAAAAGGCTCAATGACTACACTGGGACCTCGTCGCCTGTCGGCGAATGCAAGGTCATCGTCAAGGCGGTCTTGGGGAAAGAGGGGAGCCTGGGGAGGACTGGTGTGTTCAACGAGGACGAAGATCTAGAGTGGGAGTTTCTTGGCTAAATTGAAGCGAGACACTATATCTCTAAATTACCAGTGTTTCCAAATACTCATAGAAGTCCAGCCAGGATATCACTTGTCCTGAACAATCTTCATCATGTTCCAAAAATGAACTGTGTGACGTGACTCAAAACACGTGAGTGTTATCGATGAGCGTGTTTTGCTCACCTAAACCTCGAGGACGACTTAAACCCTCTCGCCGGCTCTCATAATGTCGAAAGGAGGCCACAACGCTGTCCCGAAGTACGTACGAGCTTACAGAACAACCTCAAAATCACAACTGCGCCTTTGCCAGATACATTAACGACTTCAGTAAAGCCCTCGCCGGTGAGGTTCGTATCTTGCTGGCCGAAGTAGGACAACTCAGAGATGAGAGGCGGGCATTGCAGTAGTTGCGTCGCTTTGATCACTCTCTGTTGTGGTTTACTGACATCGCTTATGTAGCGAGATCGCAGAGCTTATGAGTGTGAAATCTAAGCATGGTGCCGGGGGCGAGTATTCGCCAGAGTGGAGACCAAAAGTGTGCACCGTACCGTTCTTTACTTCCATGAAATTCTCATCAAGGTGTAATAGCCAGAGGAAGAGGCTCCGGCTCCGCCAGAGCCGCCTGCGCCGCCTGGTTCCCGCCCGGGATGGCGCGTCGTAAACAAACGAGCTGAACGCAGGGAACGGGCACTCGGGAAACTGCCTCCCCCTTCTCCCAGCTCTGTTCCGCCTCTCGAGCCGCCCAAACCTAATGTGCCCGCGTGGGCGCAGTGGAGACGTACGTTTTATTTCGTTTTGGTTCTATGACCGTCGAATTCACGTTTCCTTTCAGCAAATCCTCACATCGCTCCCAAGCCTGTTCCAGCAACTGCTGCGGCCCCGCTTCCAGCGCTGAGTATCCCTCCAGCAGGCTCGGGGTTATTTGGTAAGGACTCATTTTCTACGCGCTCTCGTCTCCGCTAACGTTGGGATTGCAGGCCCGCCCACCCCGCCTCCAAAGTAATGCGGTTGTCCCTCAATATCTTGATAACCATATCACAGTGCTTCTTGCTTGCAACAATCTCTCCAAATGTATTCATGTAGATTACTTCTTGTATGGCTCACAAGGCGACACCTCTGTCGTAGCAACCCATTAATCGAGCCATGTACACTAGAAAAAACAGCATTGTTCCCAAGACGAGTCCTCCAACTGCGAAAGGTCTTCGCCTGGGCTTTATTACGGCAGACGGAGGTCCCTTGGCGCCCGCTGCGTCGATAGCAGCAATTTCGTCGTCGGTCAATGGAGCTGCCCGTGAAGCGAGTCAGAAGAAATGCGACATGGACAAAATCGAAAGGGACGCACGCAAATCGCCAACCGCGATATACTCCTCGAGATGCGCCTTGCTGGAGCTCGTACTGCCCTCAATTCAGTTAGATGCACCGTCGACTGGACGCGGAGACTCACGTCACAATAACGACGCCCTTGCTCTTTACCCACAGTAGAATGACTTGCGTGGGGGTGATTCCGAGACGCTTGGCGGCTGCTGCGACGGGCGCGTCCACAGGCCCGCCAGGGAACCGAGTAATAGGGCTACAAAAAGCATTATGCGCCGCGCATATTGTTGGTGCTAAAAACGCACGCGAGACTGCTGTATGCCTCCGTGATGATTCCGTGTTTAGCTGAGTACTCTAGCAGGTCCTTGTGCTGGGCGTAGTTGTATGGGCTGAAGTTGATCTGGGGGAACGTGATGTGGGCACAGTGCGCGATGCATTACAATGTCGGGGGAGCACATACCTGATTTACGGCGGGGATAATCCGCGCCGACTTGACTACGGTCTGCAGCTGTTCGACGGTGAAGTTACTGACCCCGATGCTCTTAGCTAGACCATCGTCCTTGATTCTCTCGAACTGCTTCCAAGCCGCCTCGAGGTCCGGCACCAACCCAGGGCCGTGGATCAAGTAGAGGTCCAAGTATTGCAATTTAAGCTAATTCATACACAAGGCTTAGGAAACGCCAATGGAGGGCACATGGAGGACGGACCTGGTACAAGCTCGCTCTGACGGACAGTTGGATCTCCCCATGGTGGTATTTCGAGGTGATGTACAAATCCGAGCGCGGCAGGCCGCTTTCTTGGATAGCCCGGCCAACGGTCTCTGCCGGGCGGCGCGACAATTAAGGTTCGGTCGCAGTGAGAAATGGGCATACCATACCTTCTGTCGAATAGGCTGCTGGGAGATAAGCACCCGAATCAAGGACTTGCACTCACTGAGCCGACTCACCCTGTGCAGTATCGAGGTGCGAAAATCCCGTGTCGATAGCCTGTTGACAGAAGTGCGTAACATCCTTGCCCTTCATCGCGGTCCCAGTCCCTGATATTAACCGTGAGTAGGCGCATCAAAGGATAATTCGAGAATTTAGTGCACCAAATGCAATGGTGGGGATCTAGGCCGTCTTCAGTCTCATTAAGAGCTGTAGAATACCACCCAGGGCAAACCTTGTTTCCATCATTGAGGTTTGCCGTTCCAAATGGCATGGTGGTGGTGGTGAACTTCTTATTATTGACGACGCAAGAGCACGCAACCAGTGTGGGATGACAAGGGAAGTACTGCGCTCAGAAATAGACAGATTGTTCGGGGCATCAGATATTGAGCTCCATCGACCTGGATAAAGCCAGTGCAATACTTCGAAGATTTTATCTGTGGTTAGTTGGCGGACGGCGCCAAGGGCGAAGCTGAGTCCAGATTGGCCAAATTGGGAAATAATCAATCAGGTGACTAAGATCAAACACGTCCACAATTACAAGCAACGGGGCCAGAAAGGGAGAAAAGCGCGATAGCATTTGAATGCTTGAGTTTTCACGCGCAGTACGCCACAATCAACAATTATGTATTGTCATTCAGGTGCGCCACATTTTACAATGGCAAATATCCATACCTTGAAAGAGCTACATAATTTCCAGCGTTCGTGTACATATTGATGTGGCTGTGCCCTGAAATCACATTTAGGCGAGACGCGCTTGTTGTTTGTCACCTCTTGTCTTCCTCCTCCATCTTCCACTTCCCATTCTCCCATTTCCGTATAATGGCTTTCGTTTACAAGAGAGGCAAGTGCCGTTCTCCTCCCTGACCTGTCCCCGATGCTGACGCGACTTTTTGCAGACGGGTATGTGGTGGCATGGATGCGCTGGACGCGTCAATCGCGTGTTACTGAGTCTTCCTTCTGTCCAGACGGAAGGAGAAAGTCTTCTTCGACAAGGTGGGTCTCTGTGTCGCGTAGTCGCGTCCGTCGTTCTCATCGGTCTCAGATAACAACTCGAATCGAGAAGCTCATTTACGGGCTCGACCAGAACTATGTGAACCCGATAGAGTGCGTTTCGTGTTGTTAGTTTGTTCTTCGTTAACGGTGGTATTAGAGTCACTCAGAAGGTCGTTGCTGGTGTCTACAACGGCATCACGACGATGGAACTCGACGTACGTGGTCTCGCGTCGCGTGCTTTCCGGTCCTGAACTTCTGTAGAATCTCGCTGCTGAGACAGCTGCCTATCTCACCACCAAGCACCCCGACTACGCGATTCTCGCCGCCCGTATCGCCGTTTCGAATCTGCATAAAGAAACGAAAAAGAATTTCTCCCAGGTCATTTCGGATTTGTACAACTATGGTGTGTTGCAGTTCTGCGCCCTTCTTGCCTGCGCTGACGATCCCCAGTCAACCCCAAGACCAAAAGACCGGCGTCCCTTATCTCGAAGGAGACCTACGATGTTGTGATGGCCAACGCCGCGACGCTCGATGCCGCAATTATCTACAACCGCGACTTTACTTACAACTAGTAAGCCTCCCCTCATTCCAACACTCCAGTCCTCACGTCCCCCTCTCAGCTTCGGTTTCAAAACGCTCGAGCGTTCATACCTGCTCCGACTCGATGGCCGCGTCGTCGAGCGGCCCCAGCACCTCATCATGCGCGTCGCCGTCGGCATCCACGGCTCCGACATCGACCACGTCCTCGAGACGTACAACCTGATGTCCGAGCGGTACTTCACCCATGCGACGCCCACTCTCTTCAACGCGGGCACGCCCCAAGCACAGATGAGCTCGTGTTTCCTGATTTGCATGAAGGAGGATTCAATCGAGGGCATCTACGACACGCTCAAGAACTGTGCCATGATCAGCAAGAGTGCTGGGGGGATTGGGCTTAGCATCCACAATATTCGCGCTACCGGGTCGGTGCATTCCTTGATTCATTGTGCATCAATTCACGGGTTTCCAGCTCGTATATTGCGGGAACGAACGGCTACTCCAACGGGATCGTCCCTATGCTTCGGGCATATGATGCCACTGCGCGTTACGTCGACCAAGGCGGGAACAAGAGGCCCGGGGCTTTTGCGATCTATCTCGAGCCCTGGCATGCGGACATCTTTGAATTTATAGACCTCCGTAAGAACCACGGGAAGGAGCAGATGCGCGCTCGTGATCTCTTCCTTGCGCTGTGGATCCCTGATTTGTTGTAAGTCATCGTCCTTGATTGTGTACAAAATACCTGACAACGGGTCCAGCATGAAGCGTGTTGAGGCGAACGAGGAGTGGTCCCTCTTCTGCCCGAACGAGGCTCCTGGCTTGCACGAGGTGCACAGTGCCGAGTTTGAGGCTCTGTACGAGAGATACGAGAAGGAGGGCCGTGCACGTAAGTCGATCCCAGCACAGAAGCTGTGGTACGCGATCCTCGAGGCTCAGGTCGAGACCGGAGGGCCATTCATGCTTTACAAAGATGCTGCCAACTGTAAGGAGCTCTTTTATAATTTATCTTCTACCACTAACCATACTGCAGCGAAATCCAACCAGAAGAATCTCGGAACGATCAAGTCGTCCAACCTCTGCACCGAGATCATCGAGTACTCTGCCCCCGACGAGACTGCTGTCTGCAACCTTGCGTCCATCTCGCTTCCGAGCTTCATCTCGAACGGCAAGTACGACTTCCAGCGCCTGCACGACATCGCCAAGGTCGTGACGCGCAACCTCAACCGCATCATCGACGTCAACTACTACCCTATCCCTGAGACGCGGCGGTCGAACATGCGGCACCGGCCCATCGGCGTGGGCGTACAGGGCCTCGCAGACGCGTTCCTCGCCCTCCGGATGCCGTTCGAATCCCCCGAGGCCAAAGAACTCAACCAGCAAATCTTCGAGACCATCTACCATGGTGCCCTAGAGGCGAGCGCGGAGCTCGCAGAGAAGGAGGGGCCTTACGAGACGTACGAGGGCAGCCCGGCCTCGCGAGGCGAACTCCAGTACGATATGTGGGGCGTCACGCCGAGCGCGCTGTGGGACTGGGACACTCTCAAAGCCAAGATCGCCAAGACGGGGCTGCGCAACTCGCTGCTGACCGCGCCGATGCCGACCGCGTCGACGAGCCAGATCCTCGGCAACAACGAGTGCTTCGAGCCGTACACGAGCAACATCTACACGCGGCGCGTCCTGTCGGGCGAGTTCCAGGTCGTGTGCCCGTGGCTGCTGCGGGAGCTCGTCGACCGCGGGTTGTGGGACGAGAACATGAAGAACGTGCTCATCGCGCACCGTGGATCCGTGCAGAACATCCCGACGATTCCGGACGACGTCAAGGCGATCTACAAGACGGTGTGGGAGATCAGCCAGAAGCGCATCCTGGAGCTCGCAGCAGACCGCGGGGCGTTCATCTGCCAGAGCCAAAGTCTCAATGTGCATCTGTCGGCGCCCACGATGGGCCAGCTTACGAGCATGCACTTTTATGGGTGGAAGCGCGGGCTGAAGACGGGGATGTACTATCTGCGCACGCAGCCCGCCGCTGCGGCGATCCAGTTCACGGTCGATCAGAAGGTTCTCGACGATGTGAAGGTGCAGAACGCCAATGCGTCCAAGGCAAAGGCCGCGCTCAAGGCTGTCGTCACCCCCGTGCCCGCCGTCTCTGCTGTCCCCGCACTTGTACGCAGCGAGGCGACGTCGTCTTCAACGTCGTCCACTTCTTCCTCGCGCGGACCATCGCAGTCGCCGCCCATGACACCGCCGAAGTCGCGAGAGCCCAGCGTCGCGATCAAGGAGGAGTCCGTTTCCCCCGAGCCCCTGCGATTTTCGCCTGCGCCAGTCGACGCTGCCGTCGACGCCGAGTCCGAGGCGATGCTCGCCAAGATGGCGGAGGAAGACCCCGACTTCGCCGCAGCGCTCCAGAGACTCAAGGACCGAGAGCTGGAGGAGGCCAAGATGTATTGCGCGTTAGAAAACAAGGAAGACTGTCTGATGTGCTCTGGGTGAGGCTCACCATGTCTGTGTACTGCACCGTCCCGTCTAGAGGGTCATGTATCTCATGTTTTCGATTTGTCTCTATCTAATCTGTTGTAAATGTATTAGGACTCCATTAACTAATTCTGCGCCTCGATCCACGGAACGCACAGGACAATTTATTTGAGTCTCTAGACAGACGCTTTTATTATTTGGTTCGAGCTTGTACCACCGAGTCGCTCATAAAGGCCTTTCTCTGTTCCACCACTTTCGTCCACTTTCATCCTATAGTGCTATATTGCGACGCCGAGTTCGCATTTGTTGTCTATTGGCGATTTTCTCCCGAGGATCCCGTGGGATACAAGACCCAGTCAGTCTCGCCACTATTGCGAACGAACTGCTGGAGCAAGCTTGAGGTGAGTGGCAAGATGGAAGCCCGCAGGATGGCGGGGACAGGCGCGAACTGCCATTAGGTAGACAGCGACAACACACAATCTTGGTCCTTTTGTGTCATCGACCGTAATACCAGAGCCCCCTCGTCAAAGTCTCCGTGCAACGATGGCACAAAAATCGTCGTAGCTTCTACGTGAGCGCTAGTGTTCTCACCAGACAATTGCTCCTCCCTCATGTGTTGCTGCGCAGGGAATGTCAGAAACCTGGAGGCCCGAAGTTTTGGAGGGACGAACAATTCATCGTACGGATACACGAATGGGACCTCCACACCTTTTTTCCAAAACTCCTCGTCGTTGAAACGCCGCAAAAAATCGTCGCGGTCCGCGAACGGTCCCTCAAACCGTCGAAGTTCAGCGTACGCGTACCAGTAATACACTCCCTCAGCGACGAACAGAAAGATCGGGTCGGGTCCAGCGTCATCGAATGCCAGAGGCTCGACCTCCTCAGTCACACCCCACACCTCGTTCATGACTTTTGCGGACCCGTGCCCGCCATTGTGGAAGCTCGAGACATCGCCCCAGTTGGGTCAGTCGCACGACCAGTATTCCGGGAGGCGGACGTCAGTTTTGTGCCAGGTCTTGATGTCGTGGCGGTTAAACACTGTTGTCTTGGTTCGGCATAGCTATCGTTCTGTTCTGAGACTACTCATATAGGGAGAATAATTGAACAGTTTCTTACGTCGGACGCTACAGCACGGTGAGGCAGACGCGGAAATCGCAGCCGCTCGCCATAAGGATCGTGAAAACATGAGGGCCGTCCGCTGTGAGGTACCTTCCATCATGTTTCAGCCCCTATATTTAAACAGGGGTCCGGCAACACAGCCGCCATGACGGTAGCAAATCTTGGTGAGGACTCAATCCACAGAATGACATGGGCGGCCTATCTCGGTTCCACGCAAACCTCCGCTTTCATCCTCTGATTTTTTCACCCCCGCTGCCCCGGCGTTGGGAAGCTTACACCTACACCGCTGTAGCGAAGTCGCTGGAGTGAGGTGGAAGATGAATGACCGGAAAATGGCCATGGCGGCAACTGCCACCATTCGAAAAGCAGACTGCGGCAAACACATGCAGGTCCTGGTCCCCTGGATCGCGTCGACCGCAACATCAGTGCCTTCAAGTGTGAAACGATGGCAGAAAAATAGTCGTCGCTATGCTCAGTGTACTTTCGATGAGGTGCCGATGCGCAGTTTTCACTGGTCAGGTATTTCAAGACTTTGGTGATGAATATTGCGATCCAGTCAAATAACAAGATCGCAGAGATTAAGCACAGATCTACAGTCAAGAGAATATAGAGAGGACGGGAAACTTGTACAATTCTAGCAATCAATCCGATAGACGAAGCGCGCCAAGGCGACCCATTCGGTACAGCTGTCGTCAGAGACCAAGCTCATAAGCGCCAGGTCCTTTTGTCCGGTGCCATACGCCTGTTTCGCGATGTGCTGAAGCGAGGTTGCGAGCGCCCATGCCAGGTTGAAATGGGTGATGGGCCGGTGAGCGCAATTACCGTACACGATATCCTGGACCTTTTCAAGCCCTTCGATCTGAACAACCATAAATTAGCGACAACCCCAAAGACCAGGTCAATGCAAGAATACAAACATGGAAGGTTACCCGCATAGGCCCTGCTTCGCCTGCCCGAATGAGCCTCTGGCCGGCCTGTGCGATATTGGCCTTGAACATAATGATGTCGTCCAAGAAGACCCCAGGCACCTGTTCGCCTTCGTACACAAAGGCGACGACCATCTGGCCGGTTCTTGGGGCCCGAAATTCGTTGTCCGCCACCACAGGCCGGCAGCCCTGGTCGGGGTACTTCTGGTGCTGATGCGCGACAAGCATGTCCATGAAGCATTCAGCACAGTGCATGCCGCTGGGCGGAGGAGGGAGGCGATTGCCAGATCCGCGCTTTGCGAGCCCCAGATGTGCGTAGGGATGGCCAGGCTGGAGGGAAGGAGCCTCGAGGCCAATATTCTGGACATCAATGAGCACTGGGGGGCGTACAGTAGCAGCGGACGTACCGGCAACGGAGGCGGAGCACCGCGCATGGCCGGAGTCATAGGCCCGGAGCGGAAAGCCTAGACATCGATGAGCAGTGGCGGCGTATAGTGGCAGCCTACGTACGTGCAACGGCGTCAAACGATGGCGCATGGTCGGAGCCGCAGGGCCTTGCTGCATGAGCGATCCCACCGGCGCCATAGACATTTGAGGGACAGCCTCGATCGCATTCCGCTGAGCGTTTTCACGTTCTCGCTTCGTCTTCATGACATGCCGGAGACCTAACTGGGAAAGATTCAAAGTCATGCAAGGTCACGGTGCCACCGCGACGTACCTCAGGGGGTGCACCGTGGTCGAGCGCATTCCGACGAACGTAACCTCGGTCTGTTGCGGGGGACTGTGGAGCCACCTGGCGGGTTCAAACACATCAACGTCGTCCAAGAACGAAACGAACTGCGTCCGCGACTCACCGCCTGATTGGTACTAGTATAATATTTCTTAATGAGAGGATCTTGTGCGAGCATACGAGAGAAATTCATGATGAAGGAGCGTTATGTATGGGCCGGCCAAAGTGCGGGAGAGTTCAAGGTTATATGCTGGAAGTGGCATTTGCGGGCTAGTTATATATGATTTCGGGACAGTAGGTCAAAGCGGCCGTTTGCTGACCGGAGCCACAAACGCACAATGAGAGAGATCCTGAAATGGGAAGCGCTTTGAGTGTGGACACAGCTTTGTTCAATGCTACCTGCGTATGTCGATGAAAACGAGCCGCAAGTAGATAGATACTCTGACGAGACCGGCATCCGACTCGGTCAGAGGCGCGCGAACATTACTTGCCTGCGTTGGGTAATCTAAAAAGCAGACAAAGTACAAGTTAATCAACCAATTGTACTCTATAATTATTTACCAACTCACCGAACGCAGCGCGCTCCGGATCAGCGCCGTCCGCGTCCGTGCCCGACGCGCGAAACAACGAACCCACTGTGACTATGCACGATCCATGCGAGTGTGCACACATGCCGCCGATGGGCGTATCTGATTATTTTTTCAGCTGGCGCACTTCACTGATCCTGGGGTAGTAAGATAGCGGAGATTGTTATCCGCCAGCAAGTTTGCGAGCAGGACCTCGGCGCTAGTGAGCTCATGCATACTAATCATGAGCAAGAGGAGCATCAGCGCCGGGAACTGGACAAGAAACGCCCGGCGCCTGGCTGTGTCTGGAAGTCGTCGTCTGCGAGGTCGTCTGATCATGAGCACGGAACCCAAGTTGTATGTATGCGCGTTTGAGAGTCAACCGGCGGATCGACAGTCTGTTGAATTCGATAACGTTTCTGGCTATATAAATGGACCCACTGGAACGATTTCTCCCTCACGTGTTGCTGCGCGGGGAATATCAGAAACCTGGACGTCAGGATGTGGAGGGACGAACATTGCTTCATTGAAACCAAGCCACTTCAAGTACTTGGCCCGGGGTTTGACCGCCACACGTGTTGCCAAAATCTCCTCGTCGCAGAACCGCCGCAAAAAATCGTCGTGGTCCGCGAACGATCGCTCAAACCGTTGCAGGTAAGCGGACGAGTACCAGTAATACACTCCGTTAGCGAAGAACACGAAAATCTCATCGGGCGCCTGGGGAACGAATGCCAGAGGCTCGACCTTCCCGGTCACACCCCACAACTCGTTCATGGTCCCGTCGTGGGAGCTCGAGGCATCCCACCAGATGGGCCAGTCGCACGACCAATATTTCGGGAGGCGGACGTCAGATTTGGGCCCGGTCTTGAGGTCGTCGCGGTTAAACGATGTTGTTCTCGTTCGCCGCTAATGTTCTATTCAGAGACTACATAGGGAGGATAATTGACAGTTACTTACGGCGGACGCTCGAGCACGTTGAGGTAGCCGCGGGGTCGCAGCTGCTTGGCAGCGCACCCATAGGGATCGTGATGGGCGAAACATGAGTTACAAGACCCCTTTTATGCGAGCCTTCATGCATCATGCATCATGATTCAGTGATGCCGATCCAAATCGAGGTAGGACCCCTATCCCGAATTCCGGAACCTAAGTATGTCCAGTTGGGACAAAAATGAGCAATCTTAGCCTACACCATGATACCCGACCACTGACATTATTTGCAGGTCCCGCGCGATTCCAGTAATCGCCTCCGTTTAGTACTTACGGACATGGCTAGATGTGAAGTAGAACAGTGCCCAACATGTCGCACGCGGCGATGGGCAAATTGAATGGATGAAAAAACGGCGAAGGAGGTTGGCAACTTGATAAACTCAAACATCAAATAAAATAGCGCATGGCCTCTCTCGGAATAGCTACGAGACGCTCTCCCCTGAGAACATTCCACAGCAGGCGCAGCGGGTTGTAATGTGCAGCCAAACGGCTCCACAGCCGAACTGTAGCAAATATCAGCGCGATTTCGGCGTTTTAAAACAGTTCAGCTGACTGTATTGGACGAATATGGTCGACAACTGTACGGGTTGGTTCTATATTTCGAATATGACCACGAGGGAAGAACAACAGATCGGAGATGCTTACTTTAACGACGAGAACCGGATTCGGTGCGTATTCAACCCCGAAATAAATCCCGCCTAGATAAATCAACTCACTTGAACCAAGTTAAAGAGGGGGACGAACCAGGCAGCCGCCACGGATCCTTCGCGCGGAGCATCAAGGAAAACAAAGGGAAGTGATTCATGAAGGCGAGCTGAGTATCTAGACCCGCGTTTACAAGAATGACGCCGAGTCGCAACTGTGGTTCGACAATTGTAAGTCGCCAAGTCACATCTATGGAAGACTTACCATCGCAAAGAGTGTATAATATGCAAGAACGGTGGGGAAGAGAAAGGCGAGGAGTGTGAAGAGTATAGTGCCAAATAGCAGCTGGTCGGTGTCGTACTCCCATGTGTCTGTTCGGTTGCGCAGCACGTTGAACCGTTTGCCTGTTCAACAGTAAGAAAACATTAAGGGTTCGGTAAATCAAAACACATACCCCGGAATAAATTCCACAGCGAACCACCGGTGCGTAGGAGCCGAGCATACAGTACGCGCGAGAGGAAGTAGCAGATATATATGTGTAGGGTGATAAAGGCTAACAGGTCGGAGAACAGCGCGATAGCAGTCGTCATGCCACTCGTGCTGAGCACCCCACAGGTGAACAAGAGTCCGGGTACATATGGGGAACCGCGGTGAAGGACGTCTTGATATTATTGAGTAATCACCCAGACGAAGGACAGATTCAAGACTCACAACCCCACATCGCGACTAAACCGCTGAATGTGTGCGCATAGAAGCGACTCAATTCCGTGTTTAGTTTGAGCCCAGCGGGCCAAGAATCGAGCCAATGCAGAACCCACTGCACCCGCTCAACAAGGAACACCTGAAGCCAACGTCATGTATAAACCGGAAACGGATGAAGAAATTGCTTACATCCACTAGGTGGTTCAGCATCCGCGCTAGGACAATGTTGTTCTCGCACAAGAAGGATCCGAAAGCCACACCAATTGTAATGTCGTTCAAGATTAGCCATACCGTGTTGAAAAAACTGAATCTTAGAAATGGATGGGATCATAAGAGGCCAACGTACACACTTTGTGTATCGCAAAGAGTACACAGAAATGGCCGTTAGGTCGTGCTGACGGAGTGGGGCTACTTCGTTTGTTAGAAAATCCACTTGCTTCGCTCGAACGTCAAGCTGTTGGACTGAATGAAATAGCAGGTTAGCAACTGAGTGTTTTCGAAGCAACCCTTCAAACTTACTGGTCGAAGAAAGGGATTTCAGATAAGAGAGTGAACCCGGGAGCCTAACCAGGGACAAAGCTTTCTGTGGAACATAGAGAGAGGCATCCATGATATCGAACAACCAGCTGGATAATTCCGGGGGAAGCCTCCGTGATTGTTTAGGTTTCAGTAAAGCACTGATCGTTTTTGCTGCATTGAACTGAAGCCGTGCATGAGTATTACCTGCACTCGAAAAGAGAAAGAACGCGCCTGGTTTATTACGACGCCGTTTATACCCCCGGAATGGCATGTATTTCGAGAAAAGTCGTGCTCTAGTGACATGGCAAATGCCGCATTTCTCGCCTTTTGACTTGCGGACACTTCGGCGTCAGGTTGAACATTTTCCAGAGAGTAGAACCTCAGCGATGGCGCAGCGTGCCTGCGGTAATATATGATAGTATATTCTCTGCTTTATTTTAGCTCAGTTTGCGCGTTTGAAAGAAGGCATTACGCGGCAGGCAGGCCATTCAATTCGAGTAAGGGATGTTCCCGGCCATTTCCCTGGTTGAAGCTGCACTTGCCGAGAATAACGGGTTTACCGCCGCAGAACGATGAAAGACGAGTCCAGTCAGAATTATTGTCGAGGGAAGCTAGCGTATTTTCCGCTTCCTGCGACTGCAAGTGGTCAGCGTAAGCCAGAGCCGCGGAACCAACTCACCAAAAGTTCCTGCAAAACTCCCGCAACACAGAGGACGGGCTGGGTCCACCCATAGCAAAATCCCGGCACTTGTTCATCGTCTGGCCAGAAGACGGTGGGCGGCATACATGAAGCAACTCGAGACGACGCGTAGAGGGAAGAACAAAGTTTGAGTTTGCATCTGTCTTGTCCCGTTTCTTGACTTACCATCGCCACCTGCGCTGGCTGTTCTTCTCGTTGCCGCCGGAAATCCTCAATGTACAGAAACAACCTGTCAGGCCCGAGCGAGACAAACTCATGGGCACCGAGATCCGCAACGGTGAAGAGGACTACTGGGAGCGCTTTCAAATGCTCTAGTCAGTTTCGTATACTCCTTTTTTTGCTTCACAAAGCTCATGGTTTTTTATGTAGCAGAGCAAGAACACGCCCATGAATGCGCATGTCGGCGCCATTGACCACCTACAGTTCCCTGACCGGATCGCAGCACTGTGCACAACCCTGCCGCGCCTCTGTAGAAAGAACAAACACGAAGGTCCTACATCGCTATCGTTATCCACTCGGCGGACTATTTCCTCACCGACTAGCTCGCCGTCATGGTCCAGATAGCAAAACGCAAAGGAAGGTCTCAATCCTGGACTACGACTCGTCGAACTCGACAGAAACGCTGAAGGACCTCTACGAGGCTGTTCTCATTCTGCTCACTGGCTATATTCGCATCCGCCGCGTGGATTAATGCGACGGGACCTTCTCTAACGCGCTCCTCACATTTGAAAACCATTCCGATCTTGCAGGCGTCGTCCTACATCCGCATCACGCTCCCCAACTACATCTTCTTCCCCTCATGGCAGGCACCGCGAAAGCGGGCAAAACCGACTTGGCCGCGGTTGTTGAGCGCGAGCCGCGCGCGCGGGAAGAGAAGATCCGCTGAGTCGCGCGATGACGGAGAGGCCCGTCGACGAGGTGGTCAGGGTATTTGGGCTTACCGGACGCCTGAAGAGTGGGTGTGTGACGGCGACGCTGCGGCTCGGGGAAGCGATGGGTGGAGGTGTAATATGTTCATTGGACTCATTGACCGCGTGCGTTGCGCGGCTCTCGTATGGAGTGTTGCTGATTGTGTTTTCTAGTACGGGCTGGAGACGGAGATTGCGAACTATTTGTCGCACAACCACGGCGCAGTGTTGCACTCCCCTCTTGCTGTCATCGAAGCCGAGGTGCCCTACGCTGTGCGGCACGAGTACGCGCTCACTCCAATCGACGTCCTCCCTTACCTCGCGGTTATCATAGCTGCCGAACTGAACTGGTCTGCGGGCTGGGGCTGGTCTCGCATGCGGCGCTCGCTCAGCGAGGCATTTGTGCGCAGTGCGCAGGCGGTGGTCGGCCCGGCGCAGGTGGAGGAGGTGCAGCTAGCGAAGGCGGCGCTGGGAGGAAGGGGGTCCTGGTGTATGTGGATATAACGGCGAAGGATATAGAGGAGGCAAGGTTCAGGGCACATGTGGATGTGGACTTGGAGGAGTTCCTTGAAGTACGCGTGCTTTTATGGGAACGAAGGCCGACGCCTGTGTGAATTCGAGTATTTCTGACTCGAATTTCACTTGATTTCAGCGGGCCAACTGTGCGAGGCAGATTGGCCATGCACCATATAAACCTAAAGGGACTGTTTTCTTTCTTTCTGGTCGCCATGGTTAGCGTTTTATTGGAGGAGTGATGGAGAAAGCTGCTAGGGCAGTACACACCACCATCCTGCAATTCGACTATATTTCGTTCTCCGGGAATATATGTACACAAGCCTACATTTACACATTCCTTTACGCCCCCAGAGCATGCAAAAACGCCTCGCTCTCATCTCCCTCGCGCATCTTCACTATCGAAGTCGCGACCCCATGGTGCGCAGCCGCGTCGCCCCCCGCCTGCTTCTGGTACAGGTACCGCTGCGCATACTGCGGCGCGAGACGCTTCTCCGCGAGCGACGCATCCCGCCCGAGCCACACGTAGATCGCCGGGTATGTGGGATCGCTCGCGTGGTCGAGAAGGAAGGCGTCGGCGGAACTGAGCGCTGCGCGCGAGGGCGAGTCGACGGGTTCGAAGGTGACTTGGCCCGAGGCGTCCGAGAGGCGGAAGAGCGTCGGGGGTACGCCGCTCGCCTTCGGGGGCCGTGCGGGGGCCACCGTCGCGTCTTCGCCGAACTCGGCGAGGAATGCCCCGGAGCCGGAGCCGCCTTCGTCTGGGGAAGATTCAGCACGCAATGGGGGGGATGGACGAAGCGGCGGACCGAAGACTTGGACATCGCAGTGGCCCTGGCGCGGCGAGACGAGGCTCTGCGCAAACTCGGCGGCCTTGAACTTTTCCTTGCCAAGGCTCGTCTTGGTATTAAACTGCCAGACGTGCGTGCCCTTGTCGAGAACGTAGGCGTCACCCTGGATGATGCTCGCGGCTGTTGCAGCCACCTCGCGGACTACGAGGCTGACTTTGGCCCCATGCTTCGAGAGCTTGATGATGTACAGCTTGTGGAGATTGAGCGCGGGCGGGTCGGAAACGTGGTGGAAGCCCGTGTCGACTCCACCGTGAAGGCACACGAAATGAGGGAAGTACGACAGGAAGTGCGGGGACTCGAAGCCTTGGACCTCGCGGTACTGGACTGGTGCACCGTGAAGATCTAAATTCGAATGTTATTAAGAGAATCTCGACTCGAAGCCAAGGCCTCATGTAGAAATGTCTGGAACCTGACTCACGGTCGTCTAATTCGACAGTCTTGTATGCGGCGGTGCCTGCTTCGTCCTGGCTAGTGTTTTCCCCCAACCAAAAGTGCAGATCGTAAGAAAAGGACTCTGCGTCTGGAGTTTTCTTATACGTCTGCACAAAAATGAAGACAAAATGCACCAATTATGAAAAGAATACCCACGTGGAGAACGATGTACGAGTCACCATCGTAGAACGAGCCTAGCTTGTCCTTTGGCCAATCTACGACTTGGAACTTCTCAATTCGCCAGGCTTGCAGACCAACGGTCGTTCCAGCGTTCGCCCAGGCCTTTTCCTTGTCTCCGGCAGCTTCTCGAACATGTTTCTCGAGCTGATGAAATCCTCAAACCACCGACAAGTGGATAAATTGGACCACTTGCATCGGATCCAAGCAAAGCAATATTGGAATCCTTGATATCGTATACAGTCGGCTTCGTGAGATGGGCCATTTCCAATGGTTGACGGTGAAAAGAAATTCAGAACGGGTGTCTTATCGATGTGTGGGATATGTGAATGAAAGTTGAGCTACGCCCGTCATGAGCGACAGCGCCCGGAGTCATAGAGGCTCCTGCCAAACAGCTCAAAACAAAGTACGTGAAGGTTCAGGTTGGCACTTGCCCCCATCGTGAGTTCCCCTGCGACGGGGGCCTGTGCTCTATTCTTGCTTTATGCCCTGTACCTGATGTACCCGCGTTTCCTTGATACTATCTCGACCGAGAATTTGCCAATCACCACCGGCACTGGCACTTGTCCTTCTGAATTCACCATGTTGTAGTTTGCTTCATCATCCAACTGCGGCTGCCTCGTTCAATGGACAGCTGGGTGTCTTTGGCCGCTCGTACCAAACTTGTCGTTCAAGGTCGGAAGCAGCCAAGTGCTTGCAGTTTCCCAACATCCGGTTGTGGCCGCGGGACTCTCCTCGAGTTCAGCTCAAGTCCTCTGAACTGCCAGCGACGGTTAACATTCACTCCCTAAATTCACCAGTGGAGATGCTCGCAACTTCTCGTTGGACTTCAACATACCTGGCTTCCTTTGGGCTTCTTCGTTGGTCCAGGTCTCCGTCTCATCTGCTCGGACTTGGATCTCATGCTTACGTTTCGTGATGGTAGGTAAGGTAAGTAGGTATTAAGGTAGACTTGGTGCTCGCGGTTGTAAGGTGCAATTTCTTTTGAAATTCTAAGCTCCATCTATCTACCACCATCTATCCAGTAATGGAGCAGTGGCCGCGCTGTTTCCACCAAACCGGTTGCTTGGTTCCTCCTGCCATCGACTCTCTTTACCGCTCTTCGCTTCGGTCTTCTTTGCGGTTGCAGAGTTCAGCGCTGGAAAGGACATATTCAGGGGTAAACCCCTGGTCGTGCCCTGGATATAAAGACGTGACGGGTCACCCTAAGCCAGTTCGACACCCTTCAGCCCCCCCCGTCATGCCCGACATCGCCCCCGCTCTCCCAGACTACGTTCTCGATCCAAACGCGGTGTTGAATGACGTTTCAGCGAATTGGAGACACAAGAAGGCGCCAGACTATGCGAAGACTCGCGTTGAGTACGAGCGAAGTGACTATCCCGCATTTATTTTCCCTGAAAATCATACTCATCTCCTACCTAGCCAAAAAGATGACCCACGAGCCAGGAAGCCTCATCTCCATGGTCGAGAACCTTGTGAAGAACTGGGAAATCGAGGCATCGTACAAGATGGACTACAAGGAGTGGCGTACAGTCGACCACGACAAGTACACCTTTGCAGTCAATGGTGGGCCCGCCACGTCGGGTGAGCACATGCTCAAAGTCGGCACTTACAACGCCATCATCGCCCCGAACGCATACTACAGCCCCGAGCATTCGGATTTCGCCTCGAGCCATGTCACGTTCAAGAGCATGATGCCGACGTTCGCATGGGAGGTACTTGAGGTTTACAGCGGCCCCCCGCAGGTCGCTTTCCGATGGAGGCATTGGGGCGAGATGAAGCATGATTACAAAGGATACAATGAGCAAGTCGCCGCTCGTTCACATTGGCCATATGCTGATTATTTTGACAGGAAGGGCGAACGAGTGACGATAAAGGCACACGGCAAGGTGCTGGACGTCCAAGGGGTGACTGTTGCGGTTGTAAACGACAAGCTTCAACTCGAGAAGGTTGAGACGTGGTTCGACCCTATGGAGATGTTTCGCCAGATGGCTCCGGTAACAGAAAGTTCTCGAAGCGGAACCTCCACGAGCGTGGCCACTCAATGCCCAATGGGATTCTAAACACTCGTTTCGGACCCGTTTACTATAGAAATATTTTCTTGTCAATAGATAACAACCCCTCGATGATCGTCGTGCACCGAAAGGCTTTCATTTAGAAATATCCTCCAGCTACATATGTAGTCACAGCGTTGAACTTTGGGTTGAATTTCGGGTATCTCGGCCGAAGATCCCAAGCGACCACGATGCGAGATGCTAAATCTAATCGTCAGAAATGGTGTAGTTGCTTTTAGCCTTGGTGTCCCGAGTGGTGGCGAAGTCGAGCCGACTCAGCTGAGCGTTGGTGCTGTCATAAGCCGAACAAAACTACTGCGAAGAAACGAGTTTCGCACACAGGCACGATGGGGAATAAACGAACCTGGAGGAAGGTGTACCTATCTTCCATTTGCGTCAGCTCGAACTTATAAAACAACAGAACATTGCTCAAATTCCCTGGTTCTGCGTTTGGCCTATTGACGCAAAAATACAATAAATGTTGTCCTTGGAACCGCCGAGTTGTTCGTTCCGACCACGGGGCCAAATTTGCGCGTCCGCGATGAGATCGTGTTCCACCTGCGCATAGGCGGATTAGCGTATCTGATCCGCCTATAGAAACAGCGGGAAGAAAGCCCCGAAGGCTTTCATTCTTGATTTTGAAAATCGTGCTCTTCATGCCTGTGCTATAGACAACGAAACCCTGGCGACACAAAAGACGAGGGTCGAGGGTGGGCTGGGAGAGGGTGGTTCCGCTGAGAGAAGAATTGCAAAGCTGGATTCCAATACAGATGCTGTGCGCTCGTGTTGATTAACTGACTTGAACCAAGGACCTTGCTTGGGAGGTTAAGAGAACAGCGTTCACTCTGCGCAAAACGCTTCACAAGCTCGTCAACTCAGTGTGAAAAAAGGTTTCCCTGCCTGTGCGTTTTTTGAATTTTTATTATAAGCTCTTTTTCCCTTTACCTCTGCCCCTCGCCGGTCCAACAGCGTTTCCCAGAGAGGAAAAATTACGTTTCGTGGGTTCGACATATTCCATGCCTAGCTCCCTCAGCACCTCTTCCTCCGTCTCGGCACGCACGAGCTCCCAGAACCCCTCATGCGGCTCCTCTCTGTTGTCGTTCCAGCGCCACAGCCCAGACTCATTCAGATGCATCCCGACCTTCGACGCACGGACACGGAGGTCGCGAATGAAGTCGGTATCGCCCGTGAGAGACAGCAGCGCGGCGCCGCGAGATTTCTGAGCAACGAGGCTAAATCGAGTCAGGGTTCCTTCTCAAAACTGGAGAACAGCGAGTATAATCACTTGATATCCGCTCGGTGGTAGACACCGTGTCCGTTCTCGATTGCAGTCGCGCGACGCTTGTGCTCGGCAAGCTGGTCGTCCTTGATCGCAGAGTCGGGGTCGGGGAGCAAGACAATGCCCTGCCATCTCAAGTCCCCGCTCGAGAGCGTCGCCGCGATAATGCCGCGGGACTGGAGAATGGGGACGATGTCGTCGTGCAGGAACGACGGCGGCCGAGTGCCGTTCTGCTTTTTGCGGGTGCCTGGTAGGGCTTTGACGTGGCTAGGGAATATGGTAGGGAAGGGAACATGCACATGGTCGGGGTGCAGGATGATGAGGTCGATGTCGGAAGAGTCGGGTGCGCCGCGTCGACTGGGATTTTTTTTAATTAAAAAATATAAGGGCACGCCTAGGGACGTGACGTACTAGCTTCCCCCGATGATAACTTCGTATTTTGGAGATAGGACGTCGCGTATACATTGCTGCGACTGGTCAGTTTCAGCATGTACGCAAAGACAACGCTCACAGCTACAGCTTCTGCTTCGACGCGGGGGACCCGCGCTTCGATATGCTGGAAGTAGGTCACACCGATGCGTTGGATATTGGACAGCATGTCCAGGAAATGTGGCGTGGTCCGTAACTGCTCGACAGTCCTGCAACCGGCGCCGACCAACTGACGCGCTTTCACCGGGCTACGCAAGTTTAGATAGACTCATTCATTAGCCGCCTCCACATACCCAATTCCAGATATCTGCTCCAGCTCCGTTTGGGCAACGCGATCCTGCTTTAATTGTTGCAAGGCTTTGGGATCGATATCTTTAGCTGATGGAATGTCAGACGAGAAAAGATACAAGTGGAGTACATACGAGCATGTCCTGGCGTCTCGAAGAATTCTTGAATTCGCCGGTGGATTCCAGGACCCACGCCTTTTAACTGGAAGTAAGTATCAGCAAGGATCCATTCATAACCTCGACTACTCGCCGTTTTAGCCTCGCTCGCAGACCGAAGAGGCTGGTCCAGCTTCTCAATAACTCGTATAGCATCCGTGAATGCGCGAATTTTGTATGGATTTTTATTCGGCCGGAGTGCTTCTTCGTCCTTGTCTAAGCATCATTAGCGTCGCGCGACCGCGAAGACTGTGCTTTTCACCTACTGCTTTTCAGCATTTCAAGAATGGCATGGTTGGGTCCACCCGAGCTTGCAGAATAGGCCCGTAAACTGACTCTGAGGAGAGGAAAAGTCCGGTTTCGAGCAAGCATTCACTTTGGCCGAGCCTGACAAAGGCGTCGGAAACTAGGCTCGTTACTTATGTAGACCTTCCGCCGGGCAATGAGAAGATAGTCGTTCTCAAGGACCTATGGAAAGTCTGGCGTCGATGCGGCAGGCACGGAGTTATCCGTGGGATGATTGCATTTGATGACTATTCCTTTCCTAACATTCAACATCAGTAAAACAGCACATTCGTCTTTGGCGTCTTACGTCTTTGGGACTCGTCTTTTCCGGTCTTTGTCTTTTCCAAGACGTCTTTGGTCTTTGGCACCCCGTCTTTTCAGGTCTTCGTCTTTGGTACACACATCTTCGTCTTTGGGATGGATGTCTTTAGGGGCCGGCTGTGGTCAAAGACGTGGGAGACATCAAAATGATTCAAAGACACAAAGATGCGACGAGGAAATTTGAGCCGGGGTATTATTCGTACTACTACCACCATTCATACAGTAAATCATATTATACATAAAAGACTATTAGTGTGGTGGTCCCGTGTAATTACTTACGATCGTGGCGCAAAATGTTTCCAAGTCATTCAAACTCCGCACGACGTCAATCATTTGATGCCAGCGCACGCGTTGCTACGATGGCGTGATTTGGCAACGGCATCAAATGGTTCGTCGTCCTCCCCTCTTGTCTCCCCCCATCTCCCACCTTGCTCTCTCCGTCGTGCCTTCCGGCCATTCCCTTTCGCCAAGTTCTCGTGAGGCTCAAAATCTGCTGCCAACTGCAAGTCCTGTCTTCTATATGTCTCTTTCATGTAACTCTGCACCTGCCTCGCATTGCTCTGCGGTACTCCTTGTCTTCAAGTGGCCTTCAAGTGGCCTTTCAAACTCCAAGGCCTCAAACTCTCTTGCTTCAAGATCTACTTCTTCAAGTCTATGGCTGTCTTAACTTCCCGAGCTTCAAATCCTTGACATAGCAAGACAACAATGGGTGCTGAAGGGATGAGATGTTGCGAGGTGCGCGGCGCGCTCAAGTGCATCTGGTGGAGGTAAGTCACTCTCCCCTTCCCTCGCTCTTGCTGTACTGACGTACGCTCTGCCGAACGGCCACGAGGAGTCTGTGTTGCCTTCCCGTTACCATTCATGGCGGTGGATCCGGAGTCAAGGGGCACGCGCCTCGCCTCACTGCAACCCGCCACATTCAACCGCATTGCTTTTGCATTATTACCCAGGTGTGCTGCTGTTATCCTTCTCAGTCTACTTGATAAGTAGTTGCAGACTTGCCGCAGCGTATGGGAATGTGCCAGTTTTCGTATCAATACTGTATTATACCTGACCTGTAATTTTTCAATTCCAAATATACGTCATTTGAAGTTTATTTTGTGTCTTATGAGCTGTCTCTAGCTGTCTTTCAGAGCATCTTATTCAAAGACGTGCACATCTCTCAGGTCTTTACAAAGACGAAACGTCTCCCTGGAGACTTTTGACCCTGCCTAGCCAAAGACGTGCGTCTTTGGCAAATTTGCGTCTTTGGCGTCTTTGACGTCTTTGCAAAGACGCAAAAGACGGAAAAGACGAAGGTGCTGTTTTACTGATGAAGTTGGTAACATCGTCCTGCAGCACTCCTCCGAGTTTGAATTTCTTGAAGTCGCGGAGGCTACCTATATTGGTACTATATTCGCCGAGTCGTGGGTGGAAGTTTGAAACTACTGACTGCCAGGCTGCCGCTGACTCGGATATGTTCTCCACTTGCAGTGAAAGCCACGGACACACATGTAGGATTCCTCATCGTCGACTCGAAAATCGAACTCCTTGCATTCGCAGAATAAAGCAATCTTCCGCCGTCATCAGTGATCACTGTATTTCATAAGTGAATCAGAACAGACGGGGATTCGGCAGCCTCATTCATGGTTGTCTCAACTACAGCGGACGAATGGCAGTGATGTTCGATACACACATGTGAATTGGCCATGAAATTGCAAGCAGAGGGCCATCTCGACTGAAAATTCCAGAAGGGAACTCGACCTCAAGGCTTGCTCAAGGCCTCAAGACCTTAAGAACTTGACGGAATTCTGGACTCACGTGCACAGCAGCGTGTTGAAAAATTGACACGGCGCCCTCACTCATGTCCCAGCCCAACTTCCGAAGCCGCAGTCCCAAGGGCAAGGTGCGTTTCCGATCCCCTAGCCAATCGTTCCTCATCGTCGATCTTTTCTAGTCTAACAAATTTAAACCTGGACCTGGACCAACCAAATCTCAATCGTCTCGCAGCAGCATTGTATCGCTGAATAAAATCTCTAACGACTATCGGGGTGCATCGGGCGCTTCCTTTCATGGTACCATGCCGACGGGATCAAAGCGGTCGTATTCCGTCGTCTTTTCGGATTCGGAGCCGTCCAAACGCTCAAAGCTCTACGAAGGATCTCCACAACCCCGTCAACCTGAATTCCGAAACCGACCGAGTGCATGTTGGAACCACGCAGACCTCGAAACCGTACGTTTTTTAAAATGAAGGAAATACTGTCTTATACCTCCCAAAAGAAATCGTTCGACGACCTTCAAATGTTGCTGGCCCGGAACCACAAAGGGCGTCATGAAAATGCTATCTGCATTCAAAAGTACGATGAGCAGACATCATCTCAAGATATTTTTGTTCTTGAAGCGCTCGAGTGCATATCAGCCGTTCATGCCATTCACTCCAGCCCGCTAATTTATTTGCAGCTCCATATTCGAAAACCGGATTCAAGCTATAAAGGTTATGGCATCTAAAATGTTAATGAATTCAAGGGAAGAGCATGACGACGAAATTCCAGTCTTTACACCGTCAACTCCATCGTTCAAGATCGGTATACTTGATTTCTTGCCGACGCCCATTCCTACTTTTTCCATTTCATCTGCAAGCTCCCAACAGAGTAGCTTTAACAGCGGGATCTATGATTCGTCGGGCCCTCCGCTTCTTCCTTCACAGTCCCAACCAGAGCTGTTGAATACCGGGCCTGATAGCGACGACGAACTTTGGGATTCGTTTCCCGAAATTATAATCCCAACCTTCGACACCAACGCAGCCGTCCGATCTCCACAACCATCTCCCGAAGAGTTCACTGCAGTTCTCAACCGTATATTCGGACTAGACGGGTTTCGGGCAAATCAGCTCGAAGTCATGACCGAAACTGCGGCGGGGGAAGACACGGTTGTGTTGATGCCCACAGGCGGGGGCAAAAGCCTCTGTTTTCAACTTCCCGCTGTCTACGAGAACGAACAAAACGGCCGTGTTACAATTGTCGTATCCCCCCTACGAGCACTCATTCGAGATCAAGTAGATGCTCTCAAGGCCAAGGGTGTTCATGCCGTAGGGTTGACTTCAGATGCTGGCCGCGACCAACAATTATTGTCCGCCCACTCCACACCCGCACTCATCTACGTAACTCCAGAAAAACTTCATAAAAGTCAGTTCCTCCGTGGCGTCCTCTCACGTCTATACCGAGATCACAATCTGGCGAGATTTGTGATAGATGAGGCCCATTGTATCGAGACTTATGGTCATGGGTTTCGAGTCGACGTGAGTATTATAGCCTTCCTTTGAAATTTCTTTCTCATGCGATATAATCAGTATCAAAAACTTGGTACTATTCGCGATGACTTCCCGGATGTGACCCTCATGGCTCTCACGGCCGCAGTAAACTCCTCAAGTATCGAAGAAATCATCAGAAAATTGAAACTTCGCAGTCCCAAAGTCTTCCAAATATCTTTCAACCGACCGAACCTCAAGTATAGTGTTGCGATCAAGCGAGCTGAAGCGAAGAAAGATATTGTCGATTTCATCAAGAATCGGCATGTGAACGAAAAAGGGATGATCTATTGCATCACCAGACACGATTGCAAAACCCTGGGGAAACACCTCCAAAACCATGGAATTTCTGCCCATCATTATCATGCAGGACTGACGGAGGAAGAACAGACGTTCATCCACAACGACTGGAAAGCTGGCAAAATTAACGTCATAGTGGCAACCGTCAGTTCAAGCCTGGTTTCCATTTTAGACGAGGCGCCTCATAATCACTATTGTTCATGTAGACAGCATTTGGGATGGGCATAGACCAACCAGACGGTCAGTCTCCCAGCTGCTTCACCGCACACCACCTCACGTTATGTTTTTTCAGTGCGATTCGTTATCCACTACGACCTCCCTAAAAGCCTCGACAAGTTGACTGCCTTTTGCATTCCTACGTGAAAGATGCTCATCATCTACTAGCTACTACCAGGAAACCGGGAGAGCCGGTCGTGACGGCTTACCTGCAGACTGCATCCTTTGTGAGTTTTTCAGGGTATTGAGCAAAAGTAGTCGATTTACGTGATTCCAGATTATCGCTTTCAGGACCTGAAAATCGTCCTTAACTTGGTCGAGACCGTGACCTCATCACACGAGGAATTCCTCTTGCGGCAGTCTCGTCGAGAGGCTGCGGCACGGGCTGTCGTGAATTATTGTCAAGAGAAGAACGTCTGCCGACGAGTCCAACTCCTCAACCATTTTGGAGAGGAATTCGAAGAAAAGAATTGTCGGAGTGGGTGCGATAACTGCGCGAACGGCGCCGCCCCCGACTCCTTGGAATTGGATCTTTCCGAAGAGGCACGACATGCGGTAATTCTGGTTGAATCCTTCAATGTCAACGAAAACTTCACAGTCAAACAATCCATTGATATATTCCGAGGAGTAAACACAGAAAAAACTAGGAAAAATAACGGGAAATCAAGACCGGGATACGGTGCCGGTAGTTCCCTCCATCCAGATGTCGTCGAGCTCTTGTTTGATCATCTGCTGTCGCTGGATGTTCTCATTGAGGAACGAGTAAAAAGGAGCAAAGAATACTACCATTATTACCTCAAAGTTGGTATTTCATTCCCTCAGAATTTGCTGGGGCTGAAGTTTTTTGTTTCAGCCAGGACCGCAAACAAACGAGTTTATTGCCCAACATCGCAAATTGACTGTTAATCTGAACAACGCAATGGCCCAATCTGCTCGAAAACCAAGCCACAAGTCACAGAACACATCGGAGAACAGCGATGACGACGAGATTGAGTTCCATGGAGAACCGATCGAGCGAAAATCCACCGCCGCCGAAGATATTCTGGGACCTGGGATTCCTAAAGTGCATAATCGTCAGGTGAATGCGGTGAAACTATATCGGAAACTACTCGCACATCGAACCAAGGTGATAGCGCGGACTTGCGCAAATTTGAACCTGCGCCTAATTTTTTTGATACATAGATCATATCCCTATTAGATTTGCCGACGAAGGAAGTCCTTGATGTAGAAACTCTTCGACAACTCAGTATCACACCACCTCGAGGCGGGTATAGGAATCGTTTGGAGTTCTGTCTCTTGGCTAACCTTGATTATTTCAGATGTGATACGATTCAAGAGGATGATGCTAACAATTGAACAGCAGAGGTGTCCGAAGACGAGCGAAGCAGTGGCTAAAAAAATTGTGAACTTGAAGTTGTCCGCTATTAACGAAGAGTTCCTGCAGATATGCCAAGCATATCATTGGAATGCGCATGAAGGGAGTCGCGATTGAGTGGTCGGAATGCTTGAGCCTTGTCAATTACATGTTGTTTTTCGCTGGAGAAACTACTTCGGATGCCGAATCCAAGATCCACTTCCAAAACCTATATCTCCGACTGTGCACAAAAAAGAAAGAAATACATGTCCGCCCCGCATAGTACGCCCGACCAGCACCGCTCTCGCCAGCAGACGTATCCACGCAGAGCCGCCCCCACCACAGGGGCGTGTTTCAATCTCGCCACCGAGGCACCCCGCAGTCCGCGCACGCCGTAGTAAAGGCGTGCGCCTCCTCCCACGGGGGCGCCGCCGGAAATTAAACCAAGACCGCGCCGCGGGAGGGGAGCCGCGGTCGGGTGGCCGGGGGCTAGTTTCAGAGATGATGAGTCTTAAGTGACGGAGGGCCGAGGTGAGACAAGAGGAAAAGGAGCGGGGAAGATAGAGGAGATGAGAGTCAAGGAGGAAGATCTATAGAGCCACTGAAGCCGGCAGAAAAATATGAGCACTCGAGCAATCGTACAGTGAATTGAGAAATGGAACGGAACGGAACGATGACGCCGACATTGAATATCTTCCTATGGCAGGCTGTATCGTACCGTAAGCACGTAAAGAAGGCGGGTCATTTCGCGGGGAGGAGGGAGAGAATGGTAGGGGAGAGAGAGGGAGGAAAGGCCATGGTGGTTGGTATTAGGGAGAGAGAAGTACAAGAAGTACAGCAAGCCCCAGCGACCAGACGAAACAAGACGGATTTTTTTTGGGGGGGTAGGGGAGGATAACAAAATAACGACAGCAGCGGCCGGAGGGAAACAGGATCAGCGACCGCAGGTCCTCATGATGCGATGCCTTCCCCACCAGGCCCGCCGTTCTCATGCCCCGGCCCCTCCTGCGTCGGGAACGCATTCATAATACTCGCAAACGAGCTCCCCGCACCACCGTTCCCATTGCTGCTCGTGGCGTACGTCGGGCCCCCATTCGGCGGCGCATACCCCCCCGGGCTGTTCTGCTGCGTGTGAGGGAGGTAGTATCCCGCGCCGCCGCCCCCGTTGCTCGGGCCCGCGTGCCCAGGAGGCATCACCTGCCGCCCGTCGCCACCATATTCAGGCTGCTGCTGCTGCTGGTGCTGCTGTGGCGGCGGCGGGCGCTTCACAGGCGTCGGCGCCTGCGCCATAATATGCGGCGGATAGTGGCTCACACGCGGCCCGTCTGGCTGGTCGCGCTGGATCTGAGGCCGCGGCGGGTAATACGGCCCAATAGGCATCGCCGCGTCGTACTCCTCCGGTAGCGCCGGGATAACTGCCGCGTGGCGCCCGCCGAGTGGGCCGCCCTCCACAAAGTGCTGCCACACGTAGTCGCGTAGGCGGTCGGCGTTGGGCAGCTCTTGTATAAGGTGTTTAATCGTGTTCTGCCCGAGCCCGAAGAAGTCGGGGCCCGAGACGGAGTTGGAGTGCTGCCGCTGGCGGATGGCGTTCGCCTGCTTCACGATGGTGGACCACGCGCCGGTTGCGGTGCCGGCAATGACGGGGCGGTCCGGAACGTCAGAGGGGATGATCTGGAACTTGGGCCCGTCACCGCCATCGAGGATCGTGCAGTGGTACACGACCTCGGTGGTTTGGTCGATAGTGGATAGATAGCGGCTGTATCGACATGATCAGAGTCGCGTATAACAAAATGCGAAGGAAGAAGAACACACCGCGTCACTTCGTATCCGACGGGGAAGATATAGCGCTCCGTGTGGAAGTGCTCGCGCATGCACACGTCGCCGAGGTTGATAACGGTCATGATACCGACGTTGAGCGGCAGCATGGGCTTGCCTTTCTTGTCGCGCGGGACCATCGGAATGCTGTAGCTCTTGCTCGTCACCGTGTGCGCTTTGAGACGCTTGGGCTTTGCTGCGCGCGGCGCCTCGGACGGTGGACGCAACTGCTGCGGAGGGGGCGGCGCAAAGTTGGGAGGGGGCATGTATGGCATGGGCATGCCATACATGGTCATGTACGGGTTATAGGCAGCGGCTGGCATGGGTGGGTTTGGCGTAAGGTAACCGAGGTATGGATTGAAGGCGAGGTTGCCGGGACGCGTCTCGGGATTGGCCGAGGACGAGCTAGCGGCGGGCATAGATTCGGCCTGGGTGTTATGTCCATTGGTGCTTGGCGCCGGAGACGCAGAGTCGGCTGCCTGCGCAGGTTCATCTGCGGGTGTGCTGGCTGCTACGGGAGGTTTGGTGCCAGTTGAACGGCGAGGGGCCTGTATAACTCTGGTACGCGATGCAGAAGGTGGGGTTGCAGTTGTGGTGGCTGCGGCAGTGCGGCGGGACGAGCGGCGGGGAGCTTTGGGCTCGGGGGCGATGGCAGCAAGGGTATCGTCTGCGGTCTCCCGATTCCGTTTTGCGCCTTTTTGAGGGGGAGAGTAATCGCCCGAGTTGTCGTTTTCGTCGTCGACGGGCATGCCGCCGCTGTCGGGGGAAATGGAGCGGGCGTGAAAAGTGTCCTGATCTGCCGGAGCATTTTCGCCGCCAACAGGCCTTATGCGTAGCCGGGTGCCGGTGGTAGACACCAAGACGGGATTGGCGGCCGGCGTAGCAACCGAGTCTATTCCGGCATTCTTGCTAGACGCGATCCCCGCGTCCTGGTTGTTGCGAGTAGACGATGAAAGGGCAGTCGCGTCGTCGATGTCGTGCGACATAAGGGCAGGATCGATTTCTGCATCGGCGTCTATATCGCCGTCTTCTTCTGCGGTAGTGTCGCGCAAGTTCTGGGTAAACGACGTGCGGGCACGCGAATACACGAGGCTACGCGAAAACTCTCCCGACGGGGACGTAGGCGATCCCCCCTCTCCCGCAGGTGGAACAAAACCAGGCTGGGACTCGAGTTCGAGAATACGTTCGAGTAAAATGCTGAAAATAAAATAAAATAATGAGATATATAGACAGAGCTGAGCACGCGTCGCGTACTTGCGTTCCTCGCGCATCTTCACGTTGCGTTCTCCCGATCGCTGGAGCTCTGTGCTCGTTTCCTTGTGTTTCTAACAAACGTCAATATCTGGATAATACGCCTTCTCTCCGCTCTGAAGAGGCGGATATGGAGCAGGATTGAAGCGTTACTGACCTCCTCGAGCTCAAAGAAGCGTCGCTTCAGTTTCCGATACTTTTCGTGGATCTCCTGTGTGGTCTTTGCTTTTGGCGGCGGGGTCGATCCCGAGCCTGAGGGCAACGCAGGATCCACTGGTGGAGTTATCGGAGCCTCTTGCGCATCCTTTTCCTCAGACATCGTTACAGACAGCGGCGTCGAAGGCGCGGGGAAAAGCGAAGGTGAAAGGATTGGCTTCAAACAAACCGTCGCCATCTGTCGCAATTAAGGACAAACATTGATCGTACCACGAGGCGCTCATTTCGGGTACATTTTGTTTCGAAGTTGGTGGCTGCTTGATACGCCTTTGCATCATTTGACGAGACGTCTGAATGGCCGATATCGCGAATCCAAAACCTCCAGGCGGCTCAAGATCAGGACGTCAACAGTGCCCAAGTTGTACAACCGGGATTTCTAACTTACTATTGAATCGCAAGTCGGACGACTGTGAGTCCAACTCGGAGAAAGAACACTTATTAGTATTAGACTTTCCGACTGGATCCACTAAATACCACCAGGGCCCAGAACCGAGTCAGTTTTCCCACCGGTTGAGATTTAGCACAAGTAGGCGGATGATCATCTGCCGCTGTCGTGTTTGAATTTACCTACATGCACTCTTTCAACGGCTCAAAATACATATACGGACGTGATGGTCCATTGTGGAGAAACCACCGACGCTGCAGGTTATGATGGTGACAAGTGCAACTGAGTTGGAGCCTTGACAAAAATGTGGGCAAGACTATAATCAAACATGAAAACATCTTACCAGGTTTGAGCGCGACACAGTCGTCCTAACAGACAAAAAAGATGGGGCAAGCAAGGCTTTAACGGACATCGAGCGAATGAATGTACCTTGGTAAGGGTCCTGCAAAAGTTCATTAATCGAACCTCGGAGCGGTAAACGTAAATGACGCAGACCTAATGATCACCAGGGTGCTTACACCGACATCGAAGGGCTGTCGGTATTCCTGGCTATGGCGGTGGCCGTGGATGTCGCGTCCATTTTTCAAGTCATAGAGAATGTTCGTACTCTCGCCGCTCACAGAGCGAAAACATTGGTCGGATTTTGGAAGCGTAGGCTGGATATTGTGATTCCAGTAGAAACCCACTGATCAATACCAAGGTCGGACGCGCGTACGAGCTGTTGGCGGTAAATTCCAGATTGCCAGCCGTCAAAGTATTCCGCTATAGACAAGAGAACGTTCGTAACGATCCAGTATGACACCCTGCTGCCGTCGACGATTCCCGTGGCAGTGACAGAGTGCACCTTCGCGCCTGTAATCGCGTTGATGGAGATGGTCGTTGACTTGTCATTCCACAAAAATCGAGATCTTCATACATTCTGAGCGCTCCTTCGACCTGGAATTCACAATTTACGCCTGGAGCTCGTCAGCTACTTGGGTGGCCAGGAATCCACGGCACTTACATCCAGTAAACGAAAGGGTACGGCTCCGGATCACATATGTTTATCACGCCTGAATGACGATGATGCCGCCACCGCCACAAGACTAGAATGTCGCCTCAATGGCGCACATCGTCCGTTCAAGCATCTCCAGCAGACACAGGCGTGCATGGTGCGCGTTTTGCGACCGAGACTTCATTTGGAATCGCCCACAGTGCGCTGGAGAAGAAACAGACAATAGGACTGAGGGAAGGCGTTAAAAAGACTGTTTTGTCAATTCCGAGTCATGCTGCATCCAGAGGCACTGGTGTGATTTTGGCTGGAACCAAACCGTCTTTATGTGAAGCCATTCTTCTGCTGGTCATGATTCTCAGAGATGGAGTGGCCAGTGTCGCGCTAGTTCGATGTAGATGGTGATGGTCGGGTAGTTTGCAGCAGCACAGTGATGGCATCATTTTGCTTTCTGCTTCAAGCTTCGTTGACCCAAACGTTGTCCTAACTTCAAAGCCTTCAAGCTGCTTCAGCTCCTTGGGTCATTGCTTTCCGGAGAATCATCCAATAGCTCTTACCTCGCTGCTGTCTTGCTCTATGTGGGCCGGTGAATTCAAATTCTTGAAGGAACTAGATTTGAATGTCCAACTTGGAGAGCGACGGCCCAGTATTAGGGATCGGCACCGTACCGTATACGGTTACGGGCGTATGAAATACGGCCGTAAAATCTGCTGATTTTGGGCGATACGGGACGGTATACGGTACGGGCCCCCAAACCCGTAATGCCGTATCTTTACGGTATACGGGTGCCTAGAACGACACCATGTAATGGCGGGTGAGTTCAGAGACACTAGATTTCGCACTTTCTAACTCACCCGTGTTCATCATGAACATCCAGTTCAAACGAAACGCTCTAGATCACAAGTATAAAAGCATTTTTCACGGAATTTTACGTGGTCCATGCACGGTGTTCGAACACCGTACTTTTCACGTTTCGTACTCCGTACATTTTGGTTGCCCAGGTGAGCCGAGGTGTGCCAACAATCCCACGGTTCAAAACGGATCAACAGGGAACGCAGAAAATACAACCTCGAATGCCGGGTTGTATAAAACATTCCAGACACATTTCAGCGCATACATCTCACTTTGAGCTACCTCTATTGTTCTTTTGGTAATGCATCACCCCTGGGTTTGGTATCTATGCTATTATTGCTTTCGGGACTTCAAAACAGCCAATACAACGTGAAAACTTTTCCCGTGTCTTTCAAAATTAACACACAAGTTCCTCTACATATATTAAATGTGATAAAACAATACTCCGAGACCACAATCCCACAAAAAGCAGGTACTGTGAGAAGTTCAAATTCCTATCAAAATGATCCGGCCTCGGCAAGCAATCGGCAAGTGTTGCGTTGAGTTTGATGGCCAAAGAGATAAACCACCGTACATTTGGCTGGGCACCATGAACCAGGAGCAGGTGAAAATGGGCACGATATGGGACCACATACTACAATTCTGTGCTACGAGGAGACTGTACGAAGCACGAAGTTGAGCACGAGCATGGTCCAGGATGCACGATTGGAGGTACGTTGTACGTACACAAAGTAGGATGTAACAGGCACGGTATTATTCAGTGATAAATACTGTCATACACAAGTTATTCAACCTGCCGTACCGTACCCGTACCGTAAGAGGCGTACCAGGGGGGCCATACAGGACGGTACGGGTCACCCCGTACACCGTAACCGTATACCGTATTATACGGTTACGGTGCCGATCCCTACCCAGTATCTCACGACCAAGTCTTTCGTTGGAGACATCCGTGCTCTGGACTTCGGATTGCACCTTTTGTATATTCGGACACCACCGGTCATTAAAATTCCCCACGACGCTTGGGAATCCAAGGAGCCGATAGCTATCATTCTCCCTATTGTCTGGCCGAGCCATCCCCTTTGAATCTGGCGCATTCTAATCCAAGTGACCATCTTCAGTCCGGACAAAGTGCCGACGGGCCTAATAATCTCCACGTTGTCTACAGATTCTCACCGTCGTAGTATCGGTACTCGTGAGTATCTCCACCGCCAATGGGACATCTTCTTCTTGTCAGTCGACGGACCGGAGACGTCAGCCGCAGGTGTAATGGACACAGAGCGAGCTGATTTTATGCGCATTATATTACTCTTCGAGTCCTATAAAACCTCTACCCATCGCTTAATGCTTCGCTCGGCATTATGGAAATCGGAGACGCAGGTGTCGCGGTCGCTGACCCGACTATTCGGCAAAAGTATTTACTTCGGGATTTTGAACATTCCGGGCGCTGACGAGCTTTCTTCGTACAGATACATCGAGGAGCGCAACAAGCGCCTACGCTCTGACGGCAACAGCCAGTTCTTGAAGCTCGCTGATTCTACCCAATTCAAGTATCTGGAAGACGACCCATGTGTTGATCATGCCGCTTTCAACGCCAAAACCCCAGTTCTCAGCTCCGGCGATGACATTAAGTTCCTCGTTCTGGGTGCCGGATACGGCGGCTTGGTTTTCGCGGTGCATCTAATCAAAGCCGGGTTCAATGCCGCGAACATTCGTATCGTGGATAGCGCGGGCGGGTTCGGTGGGACCTGGTACTGGAACCGATACCCAGGCTTGATGTGCGACATCGAGAGCTACATCTACATGCCACTCCTCGAGGAGACCGGGTACATGCCGCGCTTCAAATACGCGTACGGCCCCGAGCTTCGCGCACACGCGAACAGAATTGCGGACAAGTGGAGGTTAACAGACAAAGCACTGTTCAGGACCCAGTGCCACAGCGCTCGCTGGGACGATGCCGCAAAGCGATGGGCTGTACAGCTAATCGAGAATCGGGGCCCCGCAGAGCCAAAGAGGGAGATCCAGGTGACGGCGCAATACGTGTTTTTGGCGTCGGGGACGCTGAATGCGCCGAAAATCCCGCGGTTGCCCGGGTTTGATCGGTTCAAAGGGCAGCATTTCCACACTGCACGCTGGAACTACGAGATCACTGGTGGAACCGATACGGAGTGGACACTGGACAAGCTGAAGGATAAGCGAGTTGGGATCATCGGGACGGGCGCGACTGCGATACAAGCCGTGCCAGAGTTGGCCAGGTGGGCGAAGCACTTGTATGTTTTTCAGCGCACGCCTTCGAGTGTCGACGTGCGGGGCCAGCGTCCCACCGATCCGGACGAGTGGACCAAAATCACCTCCACCAAAGGCTGGCAGCGGGCCCGCTCCGAGAACTTTAACTCGTGGCTCGTCAATGCCCCGATTGGCGAGGACCTGGTCGATGACGGGTGGTGCCGCACCCGTTCTTACTGCGGCGTGATTGGTGCACCTGGTATCGTCGCGCCTGAAAAGATCCCAGACCATATTGCTACGCTTCACGCGCACGACTTTGAGCGTGCGGAGCAGATACGGGCTCGAGTGAGCGAAGTCGTCAAGAATCCCGAGACCGCCGAGAAACTGAAGCATTGGTACCCGGCTTGGTGCAAGCGCCCGACCTTCCACGACGACTACCTCCCCACCTTCAATTTACCGAATGTAACGCTGGTGGACACAGATGGCAAGGGCGTGGAGGCGCTGACGGACGACGCAGCTGTAGTAAATGGCACCTTATATCCGCTCGACGTGCTGGTCCTTAGTACGGGGTTCTCCCTGATCGCGGAGGGAGACAGCGGAAGTGTCTGTCAGCGCGCCGGCATCAAGGTCTTCGGGCGAGACGGACTGGACATGGACGAGAAGTGGATCCGGGAGGGTGCGGACTCGCTGCACGGCGTCACGACCAACCGGTTCCCCAACCTTTTCTACCCCGGTCCGTCCCAGACTGGGGTGACTGCCAATTTCACGTACACGCTTTCGCTCCTTGCATCGCACGTTGCCACGATATTGGCAGAAGCGGAACGGCGCGTCGGCTCGTCGGACAGGGTTACGGTCGAGGTCACCAAAGCGGCTGAGGATGAGTGGGGCGGAGAGCTGCTCAAGCGAGCGAGTTGGTTTGCGGCAATGCGTGGGTGTACGCCGAGTTACCTGAACAAGGAGGGCGAGGCCAGCGAGGGTCTTGATATGGAGGAACAATTGAAGGCTGCACGCGGTGCGCCTTGGGGAGAGGGCATCGTCAACTTCACGGAAGTGCTTAGAGCGTGGCAAGCCGAGGGCAAGTTGAGGGGGTTGCAAATTGAGGCGAATATCTGATGTAGAGGTAGCTGGTGGACCTGTGAAATTAGAGGCTTCTCAATGTGTTGTGCACATTGAGCTCACTAAACTCTACAGAACGCATCGAACTTGTAGAATGTCTGGCGCCCTCGGGCCTCCGGGGGGAGAACAGATGAGAATTATGTAACCAGTCGTGCACGATCCTCTAGACGCGACGGTACACAGACGCGGCGCCCTCACCCGGAGCACATCAGACAGTCCTCCTAGTGCCCTCCTTTTTAAAAGTTTTCAAGGCGCAATACATCTTGGCCTCGTCCAGCTCGCGGTTTCTTAGAACCGCGGTGCGCGATGAGTACGTTCTTCATATTCTCGTCCTACAATCCGCGGTCGACGAGCTCGCGTAGCAGCTGCACGGGCACACGACTTGGAACTCGCCCGACAGGATGCGCCGCGAGTTGCGTAGCTCCGTCTTCGTGATCTTGGCCTCGAGGGTGTCCCAGTCCCACAGCGCGCTCGGTGTGGTCCCACATATCGTATTGCAGTTCGCCACGCGAGGCTACTAGTAGGCTGCTCTCGTACGTCTCGTACTGCCCCTCCTTCTCTGCGAGCTCCGCGTTCGCCTCTAGGGCACCATGGTATATGATTCGAATACCTTCAATCAAATTTGGATCGGCTGATGTAGAAGGATGGCTTATTTAAATGATAGTGCCGAACCAGGACATTGTTTAACCGCCACGACCTCAGACCTGGCACAAAACTGATTTCCGCCTCCCGGAAGATTGGTCCTGCGACTGGCCCAACTGGCGCGATGCCAGGGGCTTCCACAACGGCGAGCACGGGTCCCCAGAAGCCATGAACGAGGTGTGGGGTGTGACCGGGGAGGTCGAGCCTTTAGCATTCGTTAACGCTGGGCCAGACCCGATGTTCCTGTTCTTCGCTGACGGAGTGTATTACTGGTACGCGTACGCTGAACTTAGACGGTTCGAGGGACCGTTCGCGGACCACGACGATTTTTTGCGGCGTCTTGGCGACGACGTTCGGGAGTTTTGGGAAGAAGGTGCGGAGGTCCAATTTATAAATGGGTACGGTGAATGAAGCAATGTTCGTCTTTCCAAAACTTGCGACCTTCAGGTTTCTGATGTTCCCCGCGCAGCAACACATGCAGGAGGAGAAATCGTTTCAGCGTCTGGTGAGAACACTGGGGCGCACTCAAAGGCTACGACGACTTTTGTGCCATCGTGACACGGAGACTTTGACGAGGGGGCCCTGGTAATAAGGTCGATGATACAGGAGGACCAAGATTGTGTGTTGCCGTTGTCTACCTCATGGCAGTTCGCGCCTGTTCCCGCCATCTTGCGGGCTTCCATCTTGCCACTCACCTCAAGCTTGCTCCAGCAGTTCGTTCGCAATAGTGGCGAGACTGAGTATCCCACGGGATCCTCGAGAGAAAATCGCCATTTCACAGACAACAAATGCGAACTCGGCGTCGCAATATAGCACTATAGGATGAAAGTGGACGAAAGTGGTGGAACAGAGAAAGGCCTTGATGAGCGACTCGGTGGTACAAGCTCGAACCAAATAATAAAAGCGTCTGTCTAGAGACTCAAATAAATCGTCCTGTGCGTCCCGTGGATCGAGGCGCAGAATTATTTAATTGAGTCCTAATACATTTACAACAGATTAGATAGAGACAAATCGAAAACATGAGATACATGACCCTCTAGACGGGACAGTACAGTACAGACATGGTGAGCCTCATCCAGAGCACATCAGACAGTCCTCCTTGTTTTCTAACGCGCAATACATCTTGGCCTCCTCCAGCTCTCGGTCCTTGAGTCTCTGGAGCGCTGCGGCGAAATCGGGGTCTTCCTCCGCCATCTTGGCGAGCATCGCCTCAGACTCGGCGTCGACGGCAGCGTCGACTGGCGCAGGCGACAATCGCAGGGGCTCGGGGGAGACGGACTCCTCCTTGATCGCGACGCTGGGCTCTCGCGACTTCGGCGGTGTCACGGGCGGCGACTGCGATGGTCCGCGCGAGGAAGAAGCAGACGACGAGGAAGACGACGTCGTCTGGCTGCGTACAAGTGCGGGGACAGCGGAGACGGCGGGTACGGGGGTGACGACAGCCTTGAGCGCGGCCTTTGCCTTGGACGCATTGGCGTTCTGCACCTTCACATCGTCGAGAACCTTCTGATCGACCGTGAACTGGATCGCCGCAGCGGCGGGCTGCGTGCGCAGATAGTACATCCCCGTCTTCAGCCCGCGCTTCCACCCATAAAAGTGCATGCTCGTAAGCTGGCCCATCGTGGGCGCCGACAGATGCACATTGAGACTTTGGCTCTGGCAGATGAACGCCCCGCGGTCTGCTGCGAGCTCCAGGATGCGCTTCTGGCTGATCTCCCACACCGTCTTGTAGATCGCCTTGACGTCGTCCGGAATCGTCGGGATATTCTGCACGGATCCACGGTGCGCGATGAGCACGTTCTTCATGTTCTCGTCCCACAACCCGCGGTCGACGAGCTCCCGCAGCAGCCACGGGCACACGACCTGGAACTCGCCCGACAGGACGCGCCGCGTGTAGATGTTGCTCGTGTACGGCTCGAAGCACTCGTTGTTGCCGAGGATCTGGCTCGTCGACGCGGTCGGCATCGGCGCGGTCAGCAGCGAGTTGCGCAGCCCCGTCTTGGCGATCTTGGCTTTGAGAGTGTCCCAGTCCCACAGCGCGCTCGGCGTGACGCCCCACATATCGTACTGGAGTTCGCCTCGCGAGGCCGGGCTGCCCTCGTACGTCTCGTAAGGCCCCTCCTTCTCTGCGAGCTCCGCGCTCGCCTCTAGGGCACCATGGTAGATGGTCTCGAAGATTTGCTGGTTGAGTTCTTTGGCCTCGGGGGATTCGAACGACATCCGGAGGGCGAGGAACGCGTCCGCGAGACCCTGCACGCCCACGCCGATGGGCCGGTGCCGCATGTTCGACCGCCGCGTCTCAGGAATAGGATAATAGTTGACATCGATGATGCGGTTGAGGTTGCGCGTCACGACCTTCGCGATGTCGTGCAGGCGCTGGAATTCGTATTTGCCATTTGAAATGCAGCTTGGGAGCGAGATGGACGCAAGGTTGCAGACAGCAGTCTCGTCGGGGGCAGAGTACTCGATGATCTCGGTGCAGAGGTTGGACGACTTGATCGTGCCGAGGTTCTTCTGGTTGGATTTCGCTGCAGGATCGTTAGTGGGAGAAGAGAAATTGTAAAAGAACTGCCTACAGTTGGCAGCATCCTTGTAAAGCATGAATGGCCCTCCGGTCTCGACCTGAGCCTCGAGGATCGCGTACCACAGCTTTTGTGCCGGGATCGACTTGCGTGCGCGGCCCTCCTTCTCGTATTTCTCGTACAGAGCCTCAAACTCGGCACTGTGCACCTCGTGCAAGCCAGGAGCCTCGTTCGGGCAGAAGAGGGACCACTCCTCGTTCGCCTCGACGCGCCTCATGCTGGACCCGTTGTCAGTTATTTTATACACGATCAAGGACGTGAACTCACAATAAATCAGGGATCCACAGCGCAAGGAAGAGATCACGAGCGCGCATCTGCTCCTTGCCGTGGTTCTTACGGAGGTCTATAAATTCAAAGATGTCTGCATGCCAGGGCTCGAGATAGATCGCAAAAGCCCCGGGCCTCTTGTTCCCGCCTTGGTCGACGTAACGCGCAGTGGCGTCATATGCACGAAGCATAGGGACGATCCCGTTCGAGTAGCCATTCGTTCCCGCAATATACGAGCTGGAAACCCGTGAATTGATGCACAATGAATCAAGGAATGCACCGACCCGGTAGCGCGAATATTGTGGATGCTAAGCCCAATCCCACCAGCACTCTTGCTGATCATGGCACAGTTCTTGAGCGTGTCGTAGATGCCCTCGATTGAATCCTCCTTCATGCAAATCAGGAAACACGAGCTCATCTGTGCTTGGGGCGTGCCCGCGTTGAAGAGAGTGGGTGTTGCATGGGTGAAGTACCGCTCGGACATTAAGTTGTATGTCTCGAGGACGTGGTCGATGTCGGAGCCGTGTATGCCGACGGCGACGCGCATGATGAGGTGCTGGGGCCGCTCGACGACGCGGCCATCGAGTCTTAGCAGGTATGAACGCTCGAGCGTTTTGAAACCAAAGCTGGGAGGGGGACGTGAGGGCTAGAGTGTTGTATCGAGGGGAGGCTTACTAGTTATAGGTAAAGTCGCGGTTGTAGATAATTGCAGCATCGAGCGTCGCGGCGTTGGCCATCACAACATCGTATGTCTCCTTTGAGATGAGGGACGCCGGTCTTTTGGTCTTGGGGTTGACTGGGGATCGTCAGTAGATGCAAGAGAGCGCGGAACTGCAACACACCATAGTTGTACAAATCCGAAATGACCTGGGAGAAATTCTTCTTCGTTTCTTTATGTAGATTCGAAACGGCGATACGGGCGGCGAGAATCGCGTAGTCGGGGTGCTTGGTGGTGAGATAGGCAGCTGTCTCAGCAGCGAGATTCTACAGAAGTTTAGGACCGGAAAGCACGCGACGCGAGACCACGTACGTCGAGTTCCATTGTCGTGATGCCGTTGTAGACACCAGCGACGACCTTCTGAGTGACTCTAATGCCACCGTTAACGAAGAACAAACTAACAACACGAAACGCACTCTATCGGGTTCACATAGTTCTGGTCGAGCCCGTAAATGAGCTTCTCGATTCGAGTTGTAATCTGAGACCGATGAGAACGACGGACGCGCCTACGCGACACAGAGACCGACCTTGTCGAAGAAGACTTTCTCCTTCCGTCTGTACAGAAGGCAGAGTCAGTAACACGCGATTTGACGCGTTCAGCGCATCCATGCCACCACATACCCGTCTGCAAAAAGTCGCGTCAGCATCGGGGACAGGTCAGGGAGGAGAACGGCACTTGCCTCTCTTGTAAACGAAAGCCATTATACGGAAATGGGAGAATGGGAAGTGGAAGATGGAGGAGGAGACAAGAGGTGACAAACAACAAGCGCGTCTCGCCTAAATGTGATTTCAGGGCACAGCCACATCAATATGTACACGAACGCTGGAAATTATGTAGCTCTTTCAAGGTATGGATATTTGCCATTGTAAAATGTGGCGCACCTGAATGACAATACATAATTGTTGATTGTGGCGTACTGCGCGTGAAAACTCAAGCATTCAAATGCTATCGCGCTTTTCTCCCTTTCTGGCCCCGTTGCTTGTACTTGTGGACGTCTTTGATCTTAGTCACCTGATTGATTATTTCCCAATTTGGCCAATCTGGACTCAGCTTCGCCCTTGGCGCCGTCCGCCAACTAACCACAGATAAAATCTTCGAAGTATTGCACTGGCTTTATCCAGGTCGATGGAGCTCAATATCTGATGCCCCGAACAATCTGTCTATTTCTGAGCACTGTACTTCCCTTGTCATCCCACACTGCTTGCGTGCTCTTGCGTCGTTAAGAAGTTCACCACCACCACCACCATGCCTTTTGGAACGGCAAACCTCAATGACGGTAACAAGGTCTGCCATAGGTGGTATTCTGCAGGTCCTAATGAGACTGAAGGACGTCCTAGATCCCCACCATCGCCTTTGGTGCACCAAATTCTCGAATTATCCTGTGATGCGCGTATTCACGGTGAATATCAGGGACTGGGAGCGTGATGAAGGGCAAGGACGTTACCCACTTCTGCCAGCAGGCTATTGAGACGGGATTTTCGCACCTCGATACCGCACAGGGTGAGTCGCCGCAGTGAGTGCAGTCCTTGATTTTCGGGTGCTTATCGCCCAGCAGCCTATTTGACAGAAGGTGTGCTCTGCCCATGTTTCACTGTGCTACTGAAAATTAAATGTCGCCTACAGAGACCGTTGGCCGCGCTATCCAAGAAAGCGGCCTGCCGCGGTCGGATTTGTACATCACATCGAAATACCACCATGGGGAGATCCAACTGTCCGTCAGAGCGAGCTTGTACCAGGTCTGTCCTCCATGCGCCCTCCACTGACCTCTCCTAAGTCTTGGGTTGTTTCAACCAGCTTAAATTGCAATACTTGGACCTCTACTTAATCCACAACCCTGCGTTGGTGCCGGACCTCCAGGCCGGTTGGAAGCAGTTCGAGAAAATCAAGGACGATGGTCTGGCTAAGAGCATCGGCGTCAGTAACTTCACCGTCGAACAGCTGCAGACCGTAGTCAAGTCGGCGCGAATCCTCCCCGCTGTAAATCAGGTAGTCTCACGACATTGCAATGCGTCGCGCACTGTGCCCACACCAAGTCCCAGATCAACTTCAGCCCATACAACTACGCACAGCACAAGGATCTGCTGGAGTACTCGGCCAAATACGGAATCATCACGGAGGCATACAGCAGTCTCGCGTGCGTCTTTGAAGCACCAACAATATGTGCGGCGCATAATGCTTTTTGTAGCCCCATCACTCAGTTCCCTGGCGGGCCTGTGGACGCACCCGTCGCAGCCGCCGCCAAGCGTCTCGGAATCACCCCCACGCAAGTCATTCTACTGTGGGTTAAGAGCAAGGGCGTCGTTATCGTAACGTGAGTCTCCCCCTCCATTCGATGCATATAACTGAATTGAGGGCAGCACGAGCTCGAGCAAGGCGCATCTCGAGGAGTATATCGCGGTTGGCGATTTGCGTGCGTCCATTGATTTCTTTCCTTATTGTTTCTTCCTGACTTGAACGACCAGCTCCATTGACTGATGACGAAGTTGCTGCTATCGACGCAGCGGGCGCCAAGGGACCTCCGTCTGCCATAATGAAACCTGGCCGAAGGCCATTTGCAGTTGCAGGGCTCGTCTTGGGAGCAATGCTGTTGTACCTGACTCGATTACTGAGTTGCTACCACAGAGGTGTCGCCTTGTGAGCTACACAAGAAGTGTAATCTGCATGGATACGTTTAGAGAGTTGAGGACGTATTTGACCGACTTGAGAGCTTCTATGGTTCCAAGCCTTTTTCTTCGCCGGTCCTGGTCCTGCAACCACTGGTTATGCTAACGTCCAAACCACGCAGAGAAAGGAGCAAGCCGAGAAGGCCGATCGTGCCATCACAGTTGTACCTTGGTTGTACCAAACAGAGACCGAAGCAAGCTTTCGTGCGGTGCATCGCGCAAAATAAGGCGCAATTACCGTCACAAGCCCACCGCTCTGTCTCCAGTCAACGATTCTCATATGCATTCGCCGGGAGAGATCATCGCGGAGAAGGCCAGAACCAGGGATCACGCGAACCGTGTCCACATTGTGCAGCGTCCAGTGCTCGTATTCATCATCGGACCCAAGTATGCGTCAATTAAAACCCTTGAAAAGGCATCGACCCTTGTCGACCTTGTCTTGAAGCTAGTCCTCAAACCTTGCGCCGGCGAAAATGCATATCGCCTTGCTGTCTGCTCTTTTTGTCTCCGTCTCTGTCCTGGCGCAGACGTCGGTCGACAGTTACGTCGCCACCGAGTCCCCGATCGCTAAAGCGGGCGTGCTCGCCAACATTGGTCCGTCTGGCTCCAAGTCGGAGGGCGCCAAAGTACGCGTGGTTCCCGTCCTGATATTTCTGGCGTTTTGACTTGGAATGGAACGCTCAATAGGCCGGGGTAGTTATCGCCAGTCCGAGCACCAGTAATCCAGACTATCTCTACACCTGGACTCGAGACTCTTCTCTTGTGTTCAAGCTCCTCATTGACCAGTGCGTCCTCATCAGCAAACACTTGACCTGAAATTCACCACGTTCATTTGTGCCTAGGTTCACCTCGGGAGCCGACACGACTCTTCTGGGACAGATCCAGAATTTCGTGACCGCAGAATCGATCATACAACAGGTTTCCAACCCGAGCGGGACGGTCTCGTCCGGAGGACTTGGGGAACCTCATGTAATTGACACCACTATTTCTATCCGTCCGTTTAAACGGTGCATTCTAGTTCAACGTCGATGAGACGGCATTCACGGGCGCCTGGGGAAGGTACGGCCTCCATTTGCTGGTCGACTCGACGCTGAATTAATTCTTTACGCGCGAAGGCCGCAGCGAGGTATGAATGGACGATATGCACTGCTATGTATGCTAACGTGTCGCAAGATGGCCCTGCTCTGCGCGCGACCGCTATGATAAACTACGCGAACTGGCTGCTCAAGAACACCTCCGCATCGAACGTCCTCAATTCTCTCTGGCCTATCATTAAGCTCGACCTCGACTACGTTGCCGCCGACTGGAACCAAACTACGTACGTCTTCAAGTTGGCCGGAAACAATTTTCATACCAATTTATCCAATCAGCTTCGACCTCTGGGAGGAAGTCTCCTCGTCTTCCTTCTTCACCACAGCAGTGCAGCACCGATCTCTGCGCGAGGGCGCGACGCTCGCCACTGCTCTGGGGCAGACCGCGGATGCCAACAACTACCAAACGCAGGCCCCGAATATCCTGTGCTTCTTGCAATCGTACTGGAACCCGACGGGCGGGTACATCACGGCGAACACGGGCGGCGGGCGGTCTGGCAAGGACGCCAATACGGCCTTGGCTTCGATCCACACCTTCGACCCTGCCGCAGGCTGTGTGCGTATATCTTTTGAATTACGTGCCCTAAAGTACTAACGAAATTCCATGTAGGACGCAACGACGTTCCAACCCTGCTCCGACCGGGCTCTATCCAGTCTCAAAGTCTACGTCGATTCCTTCCGCTCCATCTACGCCATCAACAGCGGCGTCGCGTCCAACGCCGCCGTCGCCACCGGGCGCTACCCCGAGGACTCGTACCAGGGCGGCAATCCGTGGTACCTCGCCACCAGCGCCGTCGCGGAGCAGCTGTACGACGCGCTCATCGTGTGGAAGGCCCAGGGCACGCTGAGCGTCACGTCTACCTCGCTCGCGTTCTTCCAGCAGTTCCTGCCCTCGGTGGCCGTCGGCACGTACGCGTCCTCCACGTCGACTTTCGCTAGCCTCACTGCTGCGGTCGAGACGTTCGCGGACGGGTTTGTTGGCGTGGTTGCGAAGTATACGGTGCGTATTATCCATTTTTTGTACGGTCACGCTGATTGTATGCACAGCCCGCGGGCGGAGGACTGGCGGAGCAGTACAGCCGCAGCAACGGGGCGCCGGTGAGCGCCGTCGACCTGACGTGGAGCTACGCGGCGGCGCTCACGGCGTTTTCTGCGCGCGCGGGAGTGACGTCGCCGGGATGGGGCGCCGCGGGGCTCGTCGTGCCCACCACTTGCCAGACCAGCGGCGGCGGGGGCGGTGGGGGCAGCGGTACCGTCGCTGTGACGTTCAACGTCGTCGCAACGACAGTCATCGGCGGTGCGTGTCGTCTTCCCTCTTCTAAGTTATTGTAAAATAGTGATCCTAACTTTTTTTGTTCGCGCTACAGAGGACATATACATCACCGGCAGCGTTCCGTCGCTGCAGAACTGGTCCCCCGACACTGCGCTGATTCTCAACCCGGCGAACTACCCCACCTGGAGCAGTACGTTGCAGTTTTCCTCTTCCTCAAATACATGTAGGATTAGGATTAGGACTGATGGATGCGAATCACAGTCACGGTCAACGTCCCGGCGTCGAGCGACATCCAATACAAGTACATCCGCAAGTTCAACGGACAGCTGACGTCCTGGGAGTCGGACCCAAACAACGACTTTGAGAGTCCCTCGGGCGGGTCGTTGGTTCGCAATGGTTTGTCTTTTTTAGAATTCAACAGAAACGCAAGGAGATGATCTGACGAATTGTGCAGATGTGTGGCGTTGAAACGTATGCCAAAGAAGAAAATGAATGGTGTACATTTATAATTGATGAAGTACTATATCTACGTCGAGTCTAGCGTTCTAACGTGTATATGGGTATCTAACCTTTCAACAACTTTATCAAGAATGCGGCCATCTCGTCGAACTGCGAGGCATACAGCTCCTCCGCGTCGGGTACATAGTCGAGGGAATGATTCGCGCCCTCAATCACAAGTAGCTGCACAGGCACACCCGCGTCCTTCAGCAGGACATGCATATGGTGCGACTCCTCCACCGAGACCGCGCCGTCTTCCGCGCCGTGGCAGAGGAACGTCGGCGGGAAGGCTGCGGTGACGTTTAGCTGGGGGAATATCGCGTGGTGCTCGGGTGGGATGTGCGCCTTCATCGTTTCTTGCAGACTGAACGGGTCAGCGGCGGCGGCGTTGTCAAGCAGGGGCCGCAGGCGCGAGGAGAGGCTGGGCTCGTGCTGGCCCGTGAAGTAGTCTAGCATCACGCCGAGCTGGAGGTACAGCCGCGCGAGGGCCATGCGCGGGTTGGCCCACCACCCCGGTCGTGTGGGATGCGACGCAGGGTGGTATGCCAGGGCGGAGTCGGTGATTGTGGGTAGTGATTTGCTTTTAGGGTACAAAAACTCGGGAAATTCTGCTGGATCTAGGAGCTCGCGATTTCGGTAGAAGACCTCCGTTTTTAGCGTGAGGTAGTGAGGGGTCTTTTGGTGCACCAGGAGTCAGCGAGATTCACAAAGTAGGACTGCATAAGTAGCTTACGAAAACTTGGCCGCCCATTGCGTACATCCCCAGCACCGCAATTGGCTTCGGGGACGCATGTATTGCGGCCAGGTAAGCACACATTCCTCCGGCGCTTGACCCGGCGACAGCGAGAGAAGCTGTATCGATGTCGAAGAGGCATCCGCTCTCTGTCTTGAAGCATAGATCGTCTTGGCTCAGAAACAAGAACAGATCTTTGATATCGTCTATAATATCATGGACGTTGCAACTGGGTATAAGGCGATAGTCGGCGGAAATGAAGACGAGTCCAGCAGCAACCATCCGAGCTTGAGATGGGTTTGAATAGATAGCAAGGCGATACAGGGGGTCAACGGACCTTCTAGCCATGCTGGCCACCAAGAAGTGCGGTTTCCAACGGTAAGACCTCCGCCGTGGAAGTAGACAACAGCAGGTAAACGAGGGTGTGGAGATTGTGACTTCAAGTTCGACGGCGCATAGACGTTTAGGCGAACGGGTATCTGGCCGATTTTCTTGTAACATACATCTAGGCAATCCATGGAGGACGGAGACAGCAGTGAAATGATTGTGGCGGTGTACTTTGATGGCCCTTGAGTTCAAGGGTTCTGTGATTTCTTTCCCATATTTTTCGAATTCCTGCGTGTACAGTGATGTCGGTCAAAGCGCAGGATATCAAGTTACGTAAGGACAGCTGGCAACAAAATACAACGCAAATGGTGTGACTATCGTGCCCCAGCCATTATTCTCTCCACCTCAATCTGAACCCGGGTACGGGCAGAAAGCCCTACTGCAGTCGTCCCTCCGATAAATCTGCCCTCTGCAAACCCGACGGTCACACCGGTGTATATCATCTCCAGTATCTTCACCCACTGGTGCCCCCAGACCTCGAGCGCATGGGACCCGAGAACGTCCAGCGCAGCTGTAACAGATCAGTGGAGATACGGCAAGAAAAAATGACCGCGTACTGTAAATCAGCTGCGCCGCCACCGGCGACTCCAGCAGCGCGCGATCGCATAGCATCCGCGAGACCCACGTCCAGCATCGCGGCAGCTGGAACATCGAGTGCATCGGGCGCGTCTGCGGGGGGATCTTGAGGATGTGAAAATACACACGCATGATCCCAGAGACGCGGTTCATGTATTCCACAATGGACTCGTGTGGTACGGGTTTCTTGGCACCGCCGCTGTCGAGGTCGTCGCTCTGCAATGCAGTCCTGCGGTACCCCATCATCTTCGTACGTTCTGCGTCGTCCGTCCAAGGCCGGCCGTCAAAGTCCGCATTCGGCACTGCGCAGGGTATGGGCCACCCGCCGCAACGCTGCACGAGCTTCGCGAAGAAGATGTCGGGAAAGTTCTCGAGGCGGTCCAGCAGGGTGAATGCGACCTGCGCGAGGGGAATGGCGGCCTTTTTCTCCGCCGTCACTTCCGTTTCAGCTTGCAATAAGATCGTCTTGGCCAAGGATGAGAGAAGACCCGTGTAAAGCATTGGTGGATGGCGTTGCGGGGGCATCATAATTTGGTCATGAATAAAGTCAGTCTGGGATGGAATATTAGACACGGGAAAGGACACGGGAAAGACATACAATCTCCCGGATTGATCTGGGATCGTTGGTGAGTTGGCCAATCTTTGGCGTGATCTTTCGACGTTGCTCTCCCCATGCAGACTTCCTTCCCTTGTCTGACTTGATGGGCTTCATGGTGTTCACCTTGAGAGTCTAATACCGAGGTTCAGTAAGTCAGCGCACAGCAATGGGCAGCACGAACCGTCAGAATCGAGCGAGCATTCTTCCAGTCATACTGCGGAGTCGTCAGGCCAGCAGCCTTCCGAAATTCTCCTTCAGCAGTGAGCCGCTCCGCTCTATCCTTCTCGTCCTGCAACCGCTGCTTCTCTACCTCCGCGTTCCTCTTCTCCTCTTCCATCCGTTCTCGAGTGGCGTCCTCAAGAGCCTTCCGCTTATCCTCCTCCTCTTTACGTCGCTTTTCCTCAAGCTGGCGCCGCTGCATCTCCGCTTCTTGTCTCTTCCGTTCTTCCTGCTCGCGCACCTTTCTCTCGGCCTCCAGCTGGTCGCGCACCTTGTCCTCCTCGAGTTTGATGACAGAGTCAATCCGCTGCCACAAAAGCTTGTCCCGCTCCTGCCAGCCCTGCCGAAGGTGGTTCTCCTCCTTCTGCTGCTTCAGCTTAAGGTTGTCAAGCTGCGCCTGCACTTCCGCCATTTGTCGCGTGTGGAGATCGGCAAGTCGGCGAGCTTCGAGTGACCGCGCCTTGTCCTGCTCAGCCTGGAGGTGCGATTGTATTGCTGTCTGCTTTTTGCGCGCTGTACGCTATGCATTGTGTGTCAGTTTGGCTAATTATGCCAGCAGGTGGACGCACGAAAGCTTCTTTACGCGTCTGTTTCTCCCATTCCTCGTACGGGTCGTGATGTCGCGTTCGAAGGCGTATTGCAGCAACGGTATCCTCGATATTCCGCTGTTCCGCCGTTGTCTTTATTTTTACACGCGGCTTTCTGTGTTGGACACGTTTAAATAACAGCGCATATACCAATTACTTGGACCCACATTGGTGGCTTGGGGACCTCTGACTCGGAACCATAGCAGAACGAGTCGTCTGATGTAGCTTCATCGGATTCCGAGTCTGAATCCTCCAGTAGCCCAAACGTTGATTTACTTGGTCGTTGTTGCCTACAGTGATATCGGTTTGAATGGCATTGGATGAACGTGTATCCCTACCGTCTTACAGGAGACGGAGAAGTTGACCTAGGAACGCTAAAGCGCATGTTCCACACGGCCTAGCCAGGCGATGTAAAAGACGGGTGGTGGCAGAAGACAAGAGTCAAACAGGTCGGATTAGGGTTTCGCCGCGGCAACACGTGCATTTCACTCTTTACTCGCAACCGAACGACTAGCTTCAGAGTATCGCGCCCAGTGAGGCTGAAACAAGCCTACTCGCAACCGCCATCATGAAATTGAGCCTCTGCGTCCTTACTGGGATCCTACTGGGTCTTTCGGCTGAAGCTGCACCATCTTTAGACCATCTACGCGTTCTCGGTCCTCAAGGGGTCAATCTTTGGAAACTTGAGAAAGCGGCTGCGGCTTCAGCGGTTGGTCCAAAGCTCTTGGTTCAGGACGACTCGGGATTCCGTCTGAACGCTGAAGACAGCGTTGCTGGCTTCAAGGCACAATGGTTCCGCCAGCCGGTGGACCACTTCGACAAAGAGTCCAATGCTACGTTCCGCCAACGGTACTGGGTGAACACGCGCCATTACAATCCCGACAAGGGTGGTCCAGTAATCGTTTTGGATGGAGGGGAGACTAGCGGTGTGGTTCGTTCGTGTCTTTCTTGGCGGTGAACCATTGCCTGACACGTTGTAGAATCGTATTCCGTTCTTGGACACAGGTGCGCTGCGTTCGCCACACCCGTGCGTAACTAACTCAGTCATTACTTAGGTATTGTGGAAATTCTTGCACGCTTCACAGGCGGCGTCGGTGTGGTTCTGGAACATCGCTATTACGGTGCTTCATCCTAATTAACCTCGCACAACTTATTGCTGACCTGTCCAGGCGAGTCCATTGTCGTGGCCAACCTTACGACCGATAATCTGAGATGGCTCAACAACGCCCAGTCGGCTGCCGACAGCGCCAACTTCATGGCGAATGTCAAGTTCAAGGGCATTGAAGAAGACCTGACGGCCCCGAACACCCCATGGATTTACTACGGTGTACAAACAGTCTTTCCCGTTACGTCGTGTCTTTTCCTGACTAGCGCAGGGATCGTACGCTGGTGCTAGAGCTGCCCACATGAAAATTCTCTATCCCGACCTTGTCTACGGCGCCATTGCCTCCAGCGGTTCGTCCTACGCTCTCCTCTCCTCATTTCAAATACAAGTACAAGCAAAGTTCAGGTGTTACCCATGCGACGATCATCAACTGGGAGTACATGGAGATCATTCGCAACGCTGCGGACCCCATCTGCTCTGGGCATCTCGAAAATTCTATCAAGACCATTGACGCTATCCTTTCTAACGGCCGTCTTGCACGCCCACTCAAAGGCCTGTTTGGCCTTGCGGACCTGAAGCACAACGACGACTTTGCCTCTGTCATCGAGGTATTACTGCCCGCACAGTGCGCCAGCTGATATTCAAGTAGATCTTAGTCTCCCCTTGGTTCGTGGCAGTCCAAGTGCTGGCATCCAGATTTCACGTCGACCCGTTTTGACGACTTCTGTGCTGCACTTGACAAGCCGCCGTTCGGCTCCGGCATGAACTCTTTGAGTGAGCTCCCATATGGTGCGCCAGAGCGGATGGTTACCCTGCCTGGCGGTCTCGCCGTCGACTTCACGATCGTCAATTATGGTAAATACATCAAGGAGGTGCGCTCGCTTATTTTCCCATCGGGTTGCCAGTCAATCACGGCAAGTATAGCATATCGTTAGTCGCTGCCCCGATGGTGTTAGCACCGACTTGGTTCGCGCTTCCGCTTGTGTCCGTGCTTGATGTGCAATTCTGACGACAGCCGTGGTGTAGTGCTTCGGGACCTGGGATGAAGAACAGTATCAGGTCTATGACCTGGACCAGGAATGGCGTCTCTGGCTGTTCCAGGTTTGTACTGAGGTCCGTTCATCGTTTGCTCTGTTTAGATTCAGACTCTCACCGCTGAATTTGCATTTCAGTGGGGGTACTTCACCGTACGTCCATCGTGGAGACTCAGCAAGCCTCCCTGATCACCAGCTCCGCAGACCGCCCCTCCGGACCCTGACCACCCGCGCATCGTCTCGAAGCTGTTGACGCTCGGGTACGAGTCCAAAATATGTCGCATGGTACGTACGCCGACACCGTAATCCATCTCGCCCGCGTTGACGCCTCCGATTGCCAGGCATACCCACCAGGCAAGCACTTCACCGTGCCCACGCTGCCGAATGTCACCGTCGTCAACGAACTGGGCGACTTTGACATCGCCGCAGACCGGCTCGCGATCATCGACGGAGAAGGTTCGTCCGTTGTATTGCTCTTCCAGTTCGCCGCTCACATTCCCGGCACAGTTGACCCCTGGCGCCCTGCCACGCCGCACAGCGACTATGCGTACGATCGCAAGGACACCATACTGCGACCGTTCAAAATCATCCCTGGTGCGTCACTCGTCTCCCCACGAACTCTACATGAATCCTACCAAATTTATGCAGGTGGTGTGCACCACTACGACGAGTGGGGGCTGCTGAACATCGCTGCTGAGCCAAGGGAGATCCGCAAAATACACCTAGACATGATTTCCTTCGTTCAGGAGTGGCTCAAGGACTGGAAGGCCCCTGAGAAAGCTTAAATGAAAATGCGGACTGAATTTGGCGGAGCTTTATGGACTCTGTTTCCTCGTCATACCCGTAGACATTGCTGGATATTGCAGAATTGAAATTCTGTAGATCCAGTCAAGCTCGTCAGCAAGTAAGTACCCGACTCGCAGCGCTTTGGTCCAATTTTGGTCGCAATTTTCCTTCTCATTAAGCCTCTTCGAGAGAATCCTTTGTCATCTCAACCTTACCTCTAGCGCCCCTCCCGCCACGCTTCTCCGTCCCGTGCGCTTCTCCTTTGATGAAAATGACTAGGATTCCAGTTCTCCCAATATAAGTCACGTCAGAATGTGACTCGACGTTACTCGTCTTCCCTGACATATAAAGTACAGCCAATCTGAATCTACAGCCTTGTCCCACCACCGCGTCCATTGCGCATCTACTTACCCTACGTTTGAAGTCGATATCTTGAAGACAACCATGGCCCAGCACGGAGCCCTCAAGAGCAAAGACATTCCTGGACTCGCAGACTACATTGCGTCCGATAAATGCAAGAACATTGTGCTCATGGTACGTTAATCCGCAGCGCAGGGTCTCTAAAAATACGCATTCTTGCCCAGTTGGGTGCAGGTGAGTGTTTCTGGATCATCGTTCCGTCAGCGTTCTAAGCGATTCACGATGGACTTTAGGCGTAAGTACGTCTGCAGGAATCCCCGATTTTCGGTCACCTGAGACTGGTTGGTTCTCTCAATTCTAATTTCAAAGTTCGTTCGTTACGACTTTTTCAATTCAACTAGGTCTATACGTGCGCAACTTTCAACTCAGCGAATTACTTGCTAATTAATGTTGGGTGCTGCTCGCAACTTGAAGGCTAATCTGGCGAGACTGAAGCTGCCCTACCCCGAGGCCGTCTTCGAGATCAACTTCTTCCGCAAGAATCCCGAGCCATGTATTTCGCTGTGTTCTCCTGTTTTTCCGAATAAATCCTGATTGCGTTTGAATTTCTAGTCTACACTCTTGCGCACGAGCTCTACCCGGGAAAGTTCCGCCCCACTATTACGCATTCGTTCATCCGCCTCCTCGGGGCGCACCAGCTGCTGCACACCTGCTTTACTCAGGTCAGATTCCTGCGTTGGACGGAGCTCCACTCAAAACCTTACTTATTCAGAATATCGACACGTTAGAGAGGATAGCAGGAGGTACGTTAGTGTAGAGCCCCATAGATTCAAAAGCCTTTCTGCTGGCGGGCCTGACCTCTGCTCCAAATTTTAGTGCAGGATGATAAGATCATCGAGGCGCACGGGAGCTTCGCGAACCAGCGCTGCATTGACTGCAAGCGAGTGTATGACGACGCGAAGATGAAGCAGAAGATTCTCGCCAAAGAGACGCCTCGATGCGAGACATGCAACGGTCTCGTCAAGCCCGACATCGTGTTCTTCGGCGAGTCGGTGAGCCTTCTTCTTTTTTCCCTTATCCTCATTTCACCCTTGACTTAGGTATATATAATATCACTCTGAAATTTTCATTTCATCTCATTCCACGGACTGCAGCTCCCGGACGATTTCATCCGCGCAATCCCAAACGTCGCAAAGGCTGACCTGCTGATTATCATGGGGACGTCGATGACAGTGCAGCCGTTCGCAGGCCTCGCAGAGCGCGTCATGTCCGTCTGTCCACGCGTCCTCATCAACCTCGACAAGGTGGGTAACATTGGCCGGCGCCCGAACGACCTCGTGCTCCTTGGCAAGTGCGACGACGTCGTCAGGAAACTATGCAAGGCGCTCGGGTGGGAGGACGAGCTGGTGGAGCTATGGGCGAAGACAGAGGTGGCGAAGAAGACGTGGGAAGACCCCCCCGACGAGGAGGCTGAGGAGGAGCAGGAGACGGCGACTGCGGAGGATGTGGTCGGGGCGATTGCTGACGCGATTGAGAAGAAGCTGAATGTCGAGGGCGATGCCGAAACCTCTGATACTTCTGCTTCAAAGATCGACGCTTCCACCTTGGCGACAGCGGAAGAGACGGTGGAAAAGACGGCGAAAGAGAAGACAGATTCTGCACCAGGAAAACTGTAAACTATCCACAATGTTCTATAGATTGTATACGACTGGAATTTATGCGCAGAAGAGATGAAGGAGACAACACAAAACAGGAAGACCCTGGGGCCTGGACTAACGCTGAATGATCACATAGTCGCTGAGGATTCCGAATCGACTTACATAATATTGTCATAACCGCGTCTTGGTCCACTACAACGACCAGCTCGTCTCGCACTCGCTCCCTCTCGTCTCGCCGTTGATTATCTGGCCAGCATGCCTCGTCGTTCGCGTTATTACTCGCTCTTTTCGCCCCCAAGTCTCTCCATGTCGGAGCTAGTCAAGACGACATTGTCTCACGACTCTACCGACATGCTCATTGACAAATGGCTCGACCGGGGCTATGGCCACGACGCCTACCACGAGTGGTTCAGAGACGTCCGCGAACGCAGACATGCCGCTCATGACCAGCAAAGTATCGTCTGGAATAAAGGAGACTTCGTGCCTGAGAACATCTTTTGCCGCACTGTCGATACGGGGCGTCTCATCCCCCTCGATCGCACATGGACGACCCATCTATACCATCACCGGAGCATGCAGGAGCGTAAACTCCCCATGATGCCCGTAGTTTTCACTATGGTAAGTCTTGTGTTTCTGCAGTGATGTTCTGGAGTGGCGTGAAAGCTCTGGTTGGCTTGTGGGAAGCGGAGACGCAATACGGGTGCGCGAATCGATGAACTGGCCAAAGAATGGCGTGCGAAATCGGCTGCGACCCCGCGTTTACTGCCGCGACACTCGAACGGGCAGAACCTCTTCCTGGTGTTCGGTGTCGTGGGGAGTTCACCCTGTAGCCAACGCAGGCCATGATTTTGGCCTGGAGGAGCACATGATATATTATCATTCAAAATCCTTCCCCCCCTCGAATAACTCGATATTTACGCTCTTATTTCACAGCTGCCAGAACTCATGCTATTGAGAGGAATGCACGACGGTGGCTGCGACGAGATCTTCATTATTGTCACAGATCTCAAACGACAGGAGATGGATGACGTTACAGCGTTCTTCAAGCTCGTCTGTCAACATACCTTTGGCCGCACATGCAAGCCGAGCGTCGAACGGCAGATCCAGCACGACCACATGCGCATCACCCACACCCTCGCTCGCCAGCGCCGCACCCCCTGCTTCCCCCAGATCGACCTCACCTTCCGCGCGCTGCTCTACGAGAAGCGTCCGCGCTTCCTCATCCTCTTCTCCCACCAGACCACCTCCTATTCCCAGATCATCTTCACCCACCGCTCCTACGTCCCCGCCCAAGACCTCTTCTTCGACTACCCCACGGGCTGCCCGAATCCGTGCTGCACCGACGACTGCGAGATGATCCGCTTCCCGCGGCGCGGCCCTGAGGCTGCGCAGGTCCTCGATATCAAACGCGGTGGGCGCTTCGGCAAGCGCGTCAGGCGCCGGCAGATGTGCAACTGGATCGACTGCGAGGTGTGTTTCAACGAGGATGGCGTGGCGATTGGGAGCAGCGACAGCGGGAGCACCGAGGGCTCCGAGAGCAGCGTGGATTCGGGCCGCACAAAGGTCGTGAGCCAGACGTGTAGCAAGTGCCGCCTCGTCAAATACTGCTCGCTCGACCATCAGCGAAAGGACTGGGAGGAGCACAAGCGCGTGTGCTCCAAGGGCCCGTTGTGAGACTTCTTGTCGTGGAAGGACTATCACTTGGTGTTATCTTCGTACTTACTGGGGGCGGGTGCTTTCTTTGTTGCGTATCATGCACGATTACTTACTGTTATCTTCTTACTTACTTGTATTGTATCCGTCGAAGGTGCTGAGCGTAATGGTACAGCTACCAGAGGGCACGATTTGCTCCGCGTTTCCGCAATCTCCTAGGCCTTGCTCAGATGACGGTACTCTAATTCTGAGGCTGTATCAAGCAGCATGAAGGTATATATATTTCGATTCTAGCTGGAGCACACATTGGTGGGGCAGATACCTCATCCTTGGGGAGGCGCTGTCGCAAATACGTCACACAAAAGAGAGCGCACGTACTGTTTTGTGGATTCCGAGACGCGGTCAATTCCGCTCAGGGACCAGACCGAGCTCAGCACAATCAGGACGTCCGCGACCGTCCACGTTGTTGCCGCAGCTCTAGATGAAGGCTGTTGGGCCTGCAAGACAGTGCGGAGTACTAAACTCGATGTGTTATTGTCAGATCTCCACCACGGTCAGTCCACTGTGGATAACAAAATATCAGATTACATTATATAGTTTCGCGTTCAAGATAACGGTGAATGATATACGTACATCATGGGGTGTGGATCTACATGGCACAAAGTCCACAATATCATAGCTTGGACAATGTCGCCTGTATGTTGCCTGCAGCATCATAATAGATGATGTCGAATTGTGATGCATACAGCCTGCGAGCAAAGAGAACAAGGCTCAGAAGGACCTCTACAGCTGAAGGGATCTTGAAGAATGCCTTCGTATGTCTGGAATCCGGTTACCGGAAACCAAAAGTCTGAACTCAAATTCCACGAAGTTCAACTCGAAGGAGAATTCCTACGTGAGTTTGAGCACAAGCGGAGCTCGACAGACCAAGAGACGCCGTGAATGGGAACATCATTGAGTTCACTACAACTTCTGTGTAACCTCTGTAATGTCGACAACTTGTTCATATCCTGGGTACGTCGGTAGATTCAAAGCAAACTTTTCTTCCAAGGTTCTGTTTGATTAGGCGTTCAATGGAAGAAAGAAGCTGTGAAAAAATTCGCGATTACCTGGGAACGAACCTTCCACCAAGAAAGTGCTGTCCGCGAAACAGTCGGACGCCTTCCTTCGGCGCAGTTAGGCTGACCAGCACATCGGGGTTCAACCCGACACCTGCATCGTTGCCTGCTTCAACGTCCCAGCCCGAAGGAATGTCGACAGACACAATTGGAAGGCCGGATTCAGAGAGCATAGGAAGCGCTGAATCGAATGGGGGGCGAATTGGGCCTTTGAACGAGAACCCGAATATAGCGTCAAGAATGACATCGGAGGACTTGAGCGCGGTGCGTAGAGGCTCTTCACCCACGGGTAGCGTCGGGATACTCATGTTTTTGCATTGCGTGTGTAGGCGCTATTAGATAGAATATCAACAAGGGTTCTGCACTTCGAGCGGAGTAGGATACTTGGTAAATATCTTTTGAACCTGGCTGGGTAGAGCAAGTTAGAAAACGGGTATATGTGTTGGAATAGGACCAACTTTGGGCATGTAGATCGTAGGCTTATACCCGAACATGGCTGTAGACCAGGTCAGAATAAATCGAAGGGCACCTTGAAACCACTTACACAGATGTCGTGCCGCCACCAGTCCGTCTCCACCTGATTACAACCAAGGTCGGAATCGCTGCTCAAAGCACTCGGGTATCGGCATACCTTGGTTTCCCGGACCGCAACACACCAGGACACGTTTATACTTATCTGCACCGTAGACCTTTGCCAGTGTTTGAGCGCAAGCCAGTCCAGCCAACTCCATTAGCTGTATGAAACTTAGCCGCTAGTCGAGAGGCCGTGGGGCGGAGGCCCTGGGGCGGCTTACCTGGTCAAGGCTAAAGGCCCCGGCAGAGCTCATAAGTTCATCGTCGATCTAGCCTCGTAACTTGAAGTCCAGGTTGAGGATACAGACTGGATCTCACCTGCTGAGCGAGCCTAGCGGACAAATATCGAAGTGACATGGGATTCCCTATAGCCATTAATTAGGGATATCAGAAATATAGGATACCCACCTAGTAATGGTAGCGAACGCAAAGTCAGAGCTCGAAGGGTGTAGGTAAGGCTCGGAGTGGCTCCTGCAGGTTCCGAAAGAACTCGGATGACGTCACGGTGCACCGCCACTCAACCTGATTCTCGCGGATCACGTGCAGGCAATTTTTTTTTTTTTTTTTTGTTTTCTGCATTTGTATACCGCAACAAGTAAACTAACTACTAAGACGCGGTGGCCCTCAGGCGGCCGAATAAATACGTAGCTGTGTGTCCTGTACGATTCTACCTGGGGTGGTATAGATTCTGGCCAAATTGGGGGATGAGTCTGGGTTGCGGCGTCTGAGTAATCTTCGTAACATAAAGGATCATAAAGCATGGGATCGTTCTAGTTGCCTCCAGAGGGCCGCCCGCCATTCGACCGAGGCCGGTAGCGTGTGGCTCGACAGTGTGACCCGAACAGGAAAATACCGTCGCGCAGGAACCTTTGCGCATCTTCCTCCTCGATGAAGTCGACCCGGACAGTCACTTCCGCCTGCGGGACAGAATCTCGCCCATGCAAGAACCGCACGTTCCCAATGCGGTACTGCGTTCCTGGTAACTGGTTACGTTTTGCGACTTCACGCACAAAGTCGCGAGAGGACGGTAGCACCCCCGGCTGCATCAACGGCACTCGGTGGAAAACCACCTTGTGCCATGGGTCTGCAGGGTAAAACAGAGGCTCAGCGGTGTTGGCCACCCCTAGGAGTGGTGCTATCGTCTTCCAAATCATAACCCGATGGGCATCGAGAGCCTGGGCTGAGCACGCCGGCGCAGACGCGTGGAGGACCAGGTTACCGTTCCGCGAGGTGGAGACGGCACTTACCGCCAACCGACCATCGAGGGTGTCGTTGATGGCCCTACACAATGTGTCAGGATGGGGCGTCTTGGTGGGGCGGCTGCCTGCGAGGTCGACAATCAATCGTGTGGATGGTGTTATGCGCTGTGCGGGCCTTGCTGTACCTCGCTTGGGAGTCGGGACAGGGCGCTTCGGCTTGGAGGGTTGTTGGGCCCGTGGCAGGGCGCGGTCCGGTTGGGCCTTTGCGGCTTCAGCGAACGTGTGGGGGCTTTGTGTGCGGCCGTTCTCCGCTGTGCTTGGTGCGGGAGCAACTTGCTCCAGGGGCTGTAGTAGGTCGCGTATTTGTGTGGCTGCGAGTAGCACAGCGGTTACGCACTCCAGTGTGTCTGCTCTGAGAACTTTCGCCGTGTCGGCGTATTCTCCGAAGGCCTGGGCTGTTGCCAATACAGCCACGAGGTCTTCCTGTATGGCCATAAAATGGGCCAAAACCCTGGCTTCCCAGGCTTCGACTTCGTCTTGTGTGGTAAATACGGGTATGGGGGCTGGGGTCGTGGTCGTGGGTTGGTTGGCATCCGGAGCAGGTATTGCGTCAGAGTTGGGACCAGAAGTTCTACCCCTCTTGATGACGCGTGCGGTATGTGGTGACTTTGTGATGGACCCTAGTGGGTTGTCCCCATCTCCAGAGGAGAGGGGGGGATCAGGCGACCTCGGGCGCCGAACACCCGTTTCTGGTGGGCGCGTAGGACGCTGCCTTGGCATCGTCCTGCGCATATTTTTTAGGTCGTGGGGAAGGTGGTGGTCCGGATCAAAGAGGGATCGACGTGCAGGCAATTATCCTCCTTCCTCCTCCTCCTCCTCCGCAGAGGAACTGCCAAGTCGCGCAATTATATGCATACACGCTCGAGTATCGACCCTCTGCAACTCTTCGCTGTTCCCACCAAAGGCGCCCCGCGAAACAACCATTGTCCCAATCGGAGACCGTTGATCTTCGTCTCCATATTACCCCAGAAAGTACTCTTCTAGTACGTCCCAGCTGGACACCAACATCCACTCGAGGACGAAGTCGTCGAATCTTACAGAAAAAAAGGGACTTCTGTTCAACTTTCAATCCTCCGGAATGTGATTCTGCCTTGAATCTGGCTGTGAGCGCTTCGTGAGGCTGGAAGCTCCATACAGTCTGGTCCCGGCTCTGCGACTGAGTACTAGGGATTTGGAGCCACCTCATCTATTCTGACAGTGGATTCACAGTGGGCGTGAATCGGGCTACTTCTTGACTGGATCAAATCACGACAAGGACGATACACGTCGATTGGAACCAACGCCTCAGAGAGGAAATTGTATTTCTTCAAGCTTTGGAGGCGGTGAACGCGGCAGCACAGCGGGGGTATCCATGCTATATGCCCTGGAAGGCGAGAATCAGCATTGTTCGAATTCATAGTGACGACCAACTTGGAGATCTTGTTCTAAAATCAAGTCGTCGTGCAAACATATCGTAGACAAGGTAAATCGCATCAGTATTGGCCGCAGGGCTCCTTGGACAGCTCTCCATCGTCGGGATCACCCTGTTTAAAACTTGGGAGACGCGCCTACGAAATCACTGCAACGTTGTGCACCATGGTTGACTACCTGGCAGTGCAATTTTTTGAACCAAGAATCATCGATCAGTGATGTGATCGTTCGGGTCAAACGGCTTTGATTTGGAGAATGACAGCCTTCAAGCTTCAAGCGTCGAAACTTTCATGGGATGCTACGGAACACGGCTAGGCTTCCTCACTGTCCTCCACAATTTCCGTTGGACTTCTAGGCTGGTCCAAACATTTCATGCTGTGCTGCAGGCTGGTGCGAACTTCGCAATCCGAAACAGAACGCTCTTTGGGACAAGGACGCTGTCGCTGAAGAACAAACACCGGCTCCTCGTCTCTTGCAAGATCTTGTGCTCATACCTTGTATGCTGTATACCTTAGTTTTATTTTTATTTTTCAACTTTTTCTGCTTCGCTTGGGCTGGAGATACTCTGAATGCGTTTTCAGCCGATGAAAACATATATGCGTCAATCCACTTCTCCGCCCTTCTCCGCCTGTGGTGATTCGATTTCACAGCTCATGTATCGATGCATCTCCGGCATCTTATTTAATCTGCTGCTCAGCGGGCACCCATCTTAATTTGAACCTCGCTTCTCTTTACGGAGTCTGCTGCTTTGAATCAAAGAGAAACGCATATCTACCAAATTCAGCGACTCCACTCGCGCTCTCTTATTTAACTTTCGCCCGCCGAACTTTCTTCTCCAAGTTTAGTCACTATAATGGAACTTCAACCGTGGGTGTGTCATTGAAGAAACTCTAAATGAACTGGACAAATCGTGTGATAATTTCCTTACCACTCCAGTCGGGGTCCGAGTCTGTGGTCCGTGAGCACGCCTGCAGATCCGAGTGCCTGGGAGTTGCCCCGGGCCGCCAATGCCCGCTCTCTACCTCCGCCGACCGAACAATGTTAGATTCACCGCTATCCTTTTTTTTCGAATATTAAATTGTTTGAATCCCTTACGTGGCGAAGCATGAGCGCTGAGTCGATATACCACCTATATAGCCCACGTTACCCTCCTAGTTAGCCGGGGAGATAGGTATGACATCCCCGGCTAGTTAGCGGGGTTCTTACCCAAATAGGGTGGGCGCAATAATTCCTCCCTAAAGACCCACCTCTTACCTCTTCCAGGTAACAGTGCGACGGCTCTCTTGAGCGGGGCTGCCGTCGTCTCCATCACTCCCATCACTGGATGGGCGGCCACGTCAGATCCCGTCGCGCCCGACCTGTTCCATCATTCCCATCACTCCCATCAGCTGTCCCGCCGCCCGTCGAAGTCGAGCGTCCCGTCCGCAAAAATGGACGTAAATTCACCCAAATTTCAGAATATATTCCTCGGTACCCAGAGCGTCAGTGCTCCGCATTTCAAGACACAGAGAGCTTTCCTGGTCTCAATATATCCTTTCAATTCACAATATCATGTACTCAGCATACTAATAACTTGATTTAATTCAAACAACAAATATGTGTGAGGGGAGAGGGTACTACAGTATGTGAACAACATATGAGGCTTATAGAACACATGGCAGGCCAGCTTTGATGCGGCGGAACGGCTAGGCATGGGTCCTTCACGCCTGAGACAGTGAATGTGTGGGCTCTCCTCGACTTCTTGCGCGCGGGAGCGGTCGGCGTCGGCGTCGATGTTCTCGTTGCTCGCGCGAGGCTTTGGCACAGGCCACTCCGCCCCGTCTCCATCGTTCCTCCCCTCTTGTTTGTCGTCGTTGTATTCGTACCCACCGAGAAAGAGAAGACGGACGACGCGCGGCGGGTGCGGACGATGTTGCCATTAGGACCCACGTAGGCGGACATCATGCCGCCGCCCTGATTGCCTGAGTCGAACGTGCCGTTAACCGCGAGCCCTCCGTTCCCTGTGCTACTGGTGTGAGGGGTGAAGCCGAGCCCGAAGTTGCTGCTGAAGCTGGGGTCCGGTACAAATCTTCCACCCAACCCTCATCGTGATTGCAAGTGTTTAGGCGTAAGATGTCGCCACCAGCGGGGGTAGTTGTCGAAGCCCGTGCCATCCGTGGATCCTCGCGATACCATGAAGCTGAAGTCGAAGGCCGTGTCGTTGAAGGCAGCGTCGTTGAAGGCCGCGTCGTTGACTGTGAGCTGCGACATGGCGGAGGCAGTGGTAGCAGAGGGCTAGAGGGACGTCGCAGTCGCTGCCGTGGAAGTGGTCGCCGAGACGGCGGAGGGCTCAGGGGAGCAATGTCATAGCTGCTGTTGTCGCAGCGGTGCTGGTCAGGACAGCAGAGGTTGCAGTCGAGAGCGACGGGCTGCTGCTGCGGTAGTGTGCTGGTCGGGACAGTCGAGTGTAGTGGATGAGAATGAGGCGTAGGCATACCACTGCATGTGAAGTCTGACATCCCCGCAATGCTTTTCTGCATTTCGGCCTGCTCTGAACCCTCCTTACATTTCGTAGCTCTTCTCATATTACTTGCAGGGTGCCTGGAGGTTTTGCAGCTTGACTTTGGTGGACGGCTTTGTGGAATGTGGTTGGGAAGTGGTGAGTAAGTGGTGAGGTAGATCGAGGTAAGAGTGATCACCATCATAACTTGTGAATGGATCGACCTGCTTAAATCAGTTCGCGAAATTAAATAAACACCAATTAAATCATAGCTCTTTCCTCAGGGTCTCGAACACTCCACATTTTTTCAGGCATGCAGGGTACTACGGATACAAACTCCAAATAATTTCTCAAGCTCAGAGGCTCACATGAAAGAATTAAATAAAAGAATTGGTAACCAAAAAACTAAAAGCTGATGAAATAGTGCCTACTTGCAGCTCTCAAAATTTGAGGGCGAACGGAGCAGTGGAAGTGCGCAAACGACACGAAGAAATCAGTTCGCGAATTTAATCAGTTCACGAATTTAATTGAATGCTGTCCGTTCGAGGCGCATTCAAGACAACTTAGGGACCGCCACGGTAATATAACCTTCCTGCCTTCCTTCCGTGAGTTCACAAAGGTGAGATTTTATTCTGTGGGACCATGTTGAAGGTACTAAGTAATACAAGACCCCTCTCCCAACGCGCGCTCGCTCCTCCGGACTGCTCTCCACAGCCATTATCTGATACGTATTGAAACGTCCTCTAGCACTGAATTGAATGAATGAGTTGCGCCTCTCACCTTCCTACACGGGCACGTTTGAGTGGGCGACAGTCATCAAAGGGAGGAGAATCAAGGTGCCTGCCAAAAAAAAACATGATTAGATCGGGTGGCGTCGAACTCGCCTACGGCTTCGACGGCGCATCAGTTGAATGTCAGGTTTGACGAAGACGACATTTTATCCGACTGAAGCAAACGGAACTCAGACTGAGAACATTGCCGAGTGAGCGGCGAGTCTGGCAGCGATGGTTCTCCTTTGCATACACAAGTTTGGCGGAGTAGCCGCCGACGGCAGATGGGAGGGTCGGGGTCGCGAGGCCTGCGCGTGCCATGTATGAGAACAGCGGCACGTCCCAGAGTATCTGCTGTCAGTGAGCGCGCCCTTGAACTCGTTGCGCCACTCACTACACGTTTGGCCTTCTCGTGAGTCTTTGCGAGGCGGGCTGGCTTCTAAATATGCCGGCAGTGGGGGCCCTGCGTGCGGCGGTGTCGACCTCCCTGAACGATGGCAAGGAAGATGTGTGCGAGTCAGCGGCGACTCGAGGCTGGAATAAATGGCAGCCAGGGTTTACTTACACGCCAGTGGAGCCGTCCCATAGCTGAGTGATCACCTGTATTGAACGAAAAAAATCAGCGCAGTGGAAACTTGAAGCGGGTAGCAAGCCGGTGGTGGCGTGCGCGAGATCTAGTGTGCAGCGTGCCAGTGACCCGGTGTGGATTCCAGCTCGCAAAGATACATGACACGGTCATCGGCGGCTTGCAAAAGGATGGACTTACCGTTGGGAACGCCGCTCGAATTCGACGGGCGCAGCGGGACCGTTGTGGGAAAGGACGGACACAGCGGGATCAAACGTCGCCGCCTACACTTGATGGGAGTGATGGGGCGACGGCAGCCCCGCCCAATGCTGCCGGCGTACTCCTACCTGAAAGAAGTAAAGAGCTCGGTATTAGCAAGGAATTATTGCGCCCACCCTGTTTGGGTAAGATCCCCGCTAACTAGCCGGGGATGTCATACCTATCTCCCCGGCTAACTAGGAGGGTAACGTGGGCTATATAGGTGCGATATACTCAGAGCAACGCCTGAGGCGGACCAATGCAGTGATGCGGCGCTGTCAAGCGTCCACATAGCCGCGGCATCAAACAGTGATTGATAGCGAAAAGTCCGTCGTCGCTGTCACTTCACAAATGTCTCTTGAACCTCAACTCCATTCTCCTCCAGACGTCCGCAGTTTCCTGGCTCCCACCGACGACGACGATGGCGATACTGCTTCCCAGCGTTCAATTTCCCTTTCTTCTCCTGCCCTTTCACCAAGAAATTCCGTCCAGGACCCGCCAAAACACTTTGACCACCGGGCTTCTAATCCGTATACTCTCGACACCGATATGAGCTCAGAACCGGACGACTCGAGCATGTATACACACGAAATGGGCGTTCCAGAGAGCCCAAATACGTCCGCGGCGCCGTCGGTGTTGGAAGTACCGAAGGACCTTGGTCTGCCGACGTATCCTCCGTCGCGAGGAGACACAGAATCTATTATTTCGGTCACGTCCACTTCGTCGCGAAAAGCACGCCCCGAGTCTGTGATTGTGCTTTCGGGAGACAGTCCACTCGTGCTTGGAATCGCACTGGTCGATTTCAATCATCTGGTATGTGTCTCGCTGCTTCGTATTACTGCTTTGTTAAATTGCTCAAGGTTGGTCCACGAATCGAATACTCGACGGGGGACATCTTTGAGGACGAAGAGGTCGTCAAGATATTGCCTTTCTTAGCACTGCCGGATGGTGCACATCTCGTATGTCCTGCGCTTGTGAATCATGTAGTGGTGTTCTGGCGGTTTCCTCATCTTCTCGAGATGCAGAGGCCATGGCTTTTGACCTGGCCTCCGACTTCGGAAAACCAGAGTCAGACGCAACCTGGTCCAAATGATGATCAACGCCAGAACATCGCTACTGACATGGACAAGTCACTAATGACCCATTGATACACAGAGCGCCGAGGACTACTCATATTTCCACTTGGTCCCGTCGGGACCCCATCCTACCACAATATTTGGCATTTCATGTAATCAGCAGATTGCCGCGTCCGCTCTGCTTGTCAAGATGCCCGACGTGACGCGCTCCACCGTCCAAAAGGCTGTCGTCGTCCTGGCCTCCAAGCCTATCTTTGGGCCCATACGGTGCGCGGTCATCTCCATCTTCAAACTATCTTTAACGCGTCTGTAGCGATAAACTGGGCGTCGTAACGACCGCCTTGTTCAACCAGAAGGATTTCACTGAAACTGCCATTCTCGATGACTTTGGCTCGTCGCTGGAGCAGTCCCTCCGCAGCCAGTTGACTGAGAGCAGCCTCTACATGGGCACAAATCTGCGCGAGCTGGTTCACACTTTCCGACAGCGCACACTTATTCTTGTTAAAGCATTGATGCTGCAAAAACGCGTGCGTCTACCGTCCTTCCTGTATTATACAAACACTTGACCAATTACTCAACTCAGATAATGTTCTACGGCCATCCCGTAGAGCGCCTCTGCACCTACCAATACTCTCTGGTGTCTCTTCTCCCTGGCCTCCTCCAAACCCTCGAAGACTGCGGCTCCCCCCCGCTGGCTGCGCGCGCGCCAACGCTCTCCCGCCCAACCTCCCTGAAGACTTCCGATAGGAAGAGCATGATGGCGTACACCGGCCTCCCACTCGATATCTTTGGCCGGGACGCATTCTTCCAGCCGTACCTGCCGCTTCAGCAACTGGATGTCGCCGCAGGGGCGAAGAGCTGGCTATGCGGGAGCACCAATTCGATTGTCACGGCGAGGAAAGAGATTGATCTCATGGTGAACACGGAGACAGGCGTGCTCGAGTTCCGCGACCCGAAGCTTGAGAGGTCGGCGGGGCTGACGCCGGCGGACCGCAAGTGGATGGACGATATCGTGAAGGATGTCAACGACGGGTGGAACGACGAGGAGGGCAAACCGGTCAGTATGATGTACGTGCCGTCTTACTTTTGTCTTCCGGGAGTCTCTGCTAAATGTAGTACTCGTAGGTTCAAGGGCAGTGACGACTATCTGCGGCAGAAGGTATTTTTGGCCTATCAACGCGTTGCAATCCTCTTACTGTTCCTCGTTAGTTTGAGGAATACATCTCCGCTGCGCTTGCATCGGTGCGGTACCGCGATTTCATGGCCAAGGGCGAGGGCAATGGGGTGATTATCTCAGGCGGTTCCGGTGCGTAGCCCTCGACCATTTCATGAATTATGTTGATGATAGCCGTAGGCGGCGACGCGACCTCAGCAGAAGACTTCAACCCCCTCTGGATCGCCGAGTTCAAGCACACGAACGCGTACGAGGTATGGGAGCGTACCACCGATCCCCTGCTGTTCGACATCATCGAACCGCGCCACCCGTGCACCGACAAGCCCTCGGTGGTCGCGGACATCGGCCTGCGCCTCCAAGAAGGCCTGCAGGATCTGAAACTCGAGCAGCAGCTGGCGCCCGCGCGGGAGGCGATTGTGCAGGCCAGCACAAACTTCTTCAAGACGATTGAGGGCGTGCGTGGGCGGTGGGCGGCACAGGCGGCTGCGAACAGCGAGGCGGCTGCTTCGAAGCGCGCGAGCACGCCGGTGGAGGCTCCTAAGAAGGCGGCCGTAGAAGATAAGCATGCGTCCGTTCCGGGAACCGCGCGGCCGCTGCTGCTCGCGCGCCACTCGACGATCGACCCACAGGCTTCTGCACCCACTCCCGCCGCCGCCCCCTCGACGCCCGCACGACCCGCACTGTCGTCGTGGGGCGCCAATGTGGGCTCCTTTTTCTCCAAGTCGAAGTTCTCTCTCCCGACGCTTTCACGAAGAGAGAGCCAGGTGGAGATGCCGCCGCCGATCGTGACGACGCCGCCGGTGGTCGTTGGCGCGGCGGCGCCGAGTTTCCTGGGAATGATGAGCCCGGCGGGGATCTCGAGTCCGAGCGTGTTCCCCCCGACGCCGCTGGAGGCCGCCCCGCCGACGGCCGTGCCGGGTGCATCAAACATGCCGCCGCCGAGTCCGGGGCTGAGGAGCTTGTCGTTGTTGACGCCGAAGGTAGCGCAGGCACCCGCACCGCCGTTGCCGATACCGTCAGTGCCTCAGATTGCGGAGGAGGAGCCGGTGATTGTGCAGGTCCCGATTATGGAGTCGCCTGTGGCACACGAATCCCCCGTATTTTATCAACTGCCGACGCATGACGACGCCCACGAGCCCAGAAAACCCGCTCTGGAGCATGAGACACTCACTTTCGCCGTGCACGGCGAGCACACGGAAGCACACGACGGGCCGGACGAGGACCAGCCGGATGAGGACGGCTTCACGGCGATGGCATTATGACCCAGGGCATGAGCGTTTTTTCCTCGTTGGGCTTTGCCTTTACTCGTGAGACTTGGTGGCAGCTAGACTTGCTTTTACTTCGCTTTGCTCAGACGTATTGTTATCGATCCCTTGACCTTCATGCATGATGCTATACGAATGTCGACGATTATTCATCCGCTCTTCATATTATTTCGCAGTACTGTACAGAGGTCGTAGAGCGGCGCGAATAACATACGTAGTACATTTCTGGTTAATTATTGCATGTACATTTGGCTCAATCCTTCAAGTTGTGTGTCGGTTGAAGAGATGATTTATTAATATTATGTAATTTCCAGTATTCGGCGGCGTCTTTCGGCTAACGGTGATGATGTCATACGGAAATGGAAAGCTCTCTCTTTGTACAGTAACCCACACGCTCAGGCCGACGCTCAGTCGGGCAGTTTCTTTCTTCTTCTTATGCTTTCATCTACCTCCTTCGTAATTCTTATTCTTGCTCTTGCCTTTGTCGCTGCCTCGCCTGCCCAGAAGCCTTTCGGCACGGAGCATGTTCAAGGCACTGAGGACGGGATCCCTGCGGGATGGATTGACCCACGCATTCTCGGTGGGCGGCTGCTCGATGTATGTCCATCGATCCAAGTAGCTCGATAACTAAACACGAGCTCATACTTCCTGGACGCAGTTCACGACAAAGACTCGCGGCGAGCCATTGAACGTGGTCATCTCAGGAGCTTCCGATCCTTTCGTTCTCACCGACGAAGGATTCATCGCATACGTCGGGTCAATAGGCTACGCCAAGGAATGTATGGGTCTCCACATGGGTACGTAGGAGCGAGGAATCAATTCAAAATCCAAACATTGACATGAATTACTTTACTTATGCAGGCCACATCCACCTCGCGAACCTTGGCGATGGAGACGGTCGTAAACCAGAGGCGCTACTCTTCCGCCAACACTACCGTATGCCGGGCTGGGGGACCTGCTGGGAAAGCGTGGCCGGTGGTCATCACTTCCGCGCGTGGCGACAGAACGGGACCGAGGGCAACAGCGGCGCGTGGTTCCTTGGGTGCGTGTTGAGATATTACTTCCCGGCGTCAAGTCGGTCGTCGAACAAATGGGCTCGAGGCTGCGGGTTCGACTTGCTGGCATGCGCAGCCAGCCCTTCGAATCTATTTTCATTTTATCCGCGTGGAGTCGCGGAGAACAAACGTTAATGTTGGAGCCGGGTCGGACGGCTTCCCCAAAACCTATTCATTTCGCATCTCCATTTCCATCTTACAAACTACGTTATCCCGTTCCGTTCAATCCACTAATAATCGTTCTCCCCAGCGCCTCCAAAGAAGAAGACTCCAGGCGCGGCCACACCATCGTCGCGAACGGGTACAACCTCGGCCGCGACTGGCTCGTCGAACGGGCCCTTGAGGGCTCGGAATTATGGGTCCGGCAAGGGCATGGCGGAACCCCCGAGTACTGGGTCCCCGGTGATGGCCCAACAACTGAAGATTTCTCGTGGGCGCCTGAACCTGAAACAACACCCGAGGGGTGGCCGTGGCCTGGCACCGGCGGCGAGCGCCTGCAGTGGCGCGCGGAGGTGGAGTGGGTTTCCGGACTATTGGCGCCTGGGAGGAAGGGTACGTTGTCTCGTCCTTTGGCTGTATTTTTCCCTGGTTTCCTTTCCTCTCCATTTAATCTCTCTGCTCGTTGCCGCTACATACCACAACGCGTACTGACCCGCGTTCTCTCCCTAGGCGTCAACCACGGCATAGCACAAGACGGACGCGTCGCAATCCTGACAGTTTCGCGCGTCCAGAGCGACCTCGGGCTTGATTAGTTTCCCTTTACCTCTGATCTGGCGAAGACAGCACCCGATTAGACGCTCACGACTCACGATCATAGAGCTATTCCTATTTATCACCCACCGCATGCATCCCACTATAATTCGACACCAGTTTTCCACGACGATGATACGAAATGTAACGACCGACCGACGAATGTAACTACGAACGAACGACTCTGTACTTGGTTGGTCTCGCTCCCGCTGTACCTTGGATGTATGTATGTTATGTATGTATATATATTGTGATAGATGTTGTGTTATTCTGGGTACTCTCGGAGTCCAAGTGGGATCTGGTGTCCATCGGTGCGCGTATGGCATCCAATTGTTTGGTCGCCACAAACCCCCGAGAGTACTAATCTGCCCATGGGGCTCTTTCCCCATGTCCGTAGTCAACTGAACTGGATTCCTAGTCCAATATCCATAAGAGTTATTTCAAAATGCAGAAATGATTGACGCCTGTAGCAAAAGGTCAACTTGCGCACCGATAGGAGGATCCAGTACAAACATATCCGGAAATTCAAGATGTCGTGTTATATACGTCGTCGTCGCTGGAGTCCTCTTCCTCCATCTCAACACCATCAGTATCATCTCCCGACTCAGACTCTTCCTCCTCCGAATCTCCTTCGCCATCCTCATCCAAACGCAGCAGAGTAACCCCTTCCCTCCCAGGACTGTACCACCGCCGCTCCGCAAACACGTCTATGCGCCCCTCGCGCCGCAGAATACTTCCACAGCGCATCAGCCAAACAGCAACACGTAGCTTGAAGCACAAAGAAAGACGCACGCACCGGTCAAACTGCCGTATCGTAATCCGCTCGTCGTCCACCCTCGCCGCCCTCTCCGCCTCATCTCCCTCCTCCCCTTCCTCGAGTGGATCCGGCACCCACGCCTCGCCAATCGCGCGCACCCGCGTGCTCGTTGGCTTCATGCCCCCGAGCAGCGAGTTCACCGCGCCGTGCAGCACGACCCCCGCCTCGATGCCCGCGGTCGCCGCGAGCAGCATGTGCGGGTGAATGAGCACCGTATTGACGATCGAGCTGTGCCCGCCGAGGCGCGCGCGCGGCGTGTGCAGCTGCGCGGGGATACAGCGGGGACCGAGAGCCCGCTCCGCGAAGGCTGCCCAATGCACAAGCAAACGTGGTAAGTGCGCAGATCGTGTGGTGGAGGAGGGACAGACCTGTAACACCGACATGTTCGCCCGCGTCCCACTCGGCATACGAGAGGACGGTGCGCTGCGCTGCGAGCGATTCCGGCGGCGGGAGCGCCCAGACGTACGCACGGAAGTCGTCCGAGCCCGCGGCGTACAACACATCCGTATCCAGTCCAGGGCCGCCGAACGCGCCGTGCTACGGGGTACAATTGGTCGGTACTACTCGCTGATGCAGACGAGAACCAGACGAACCTTCATCGTGCAGGTATTCGTATACGTGCGCTCGCCGGGCGGAACGGGCGTGCCGTTCGGGAGGTTGGCCCCGCTGCATACTGCGACGGGATCAGCGTCCGTGAGTGAGTAGATCGTGGGGAGGTAATTCTTGGCATGTTCAGCACGGCGGAGAGACAGCGTGTGTGTGCTGCACTTACCAACATCGTCACCCCAAGCTGTGTCCCTGCACTGCTGATAAGAAAATATAGCGTAAACTGGAACGAAATGCACACCCTGGCGATTGAACGTGATGCTGCTCGTCTCTGGATTGCTCAGATGTGAAATAGCGCGTCGCGAGAGCTTGGTGTTGTACTATCTCTTGTTGATGAGTATACTCTGTAGCATCTAAGGCACATACGATCTGTACGACGCCTTCCTTGGTGCGCTGAACAAGCGGCCCAAACGCCATGCGCATGTCGCGTAAACAGACATGCCCGTTCTGGTCGCTCGTCGCAAAGACGTGCTCCATGAGGGGGTGGAACTCGACCCCGGTGACCTCCGCCGTGAGCTGGATGGTGTCTTGTGCGCGGATGCGAACGCTTGGCGAGGTACGGGCATCGTGCAGGATGAGGCGTCCGTCCTCGCTTTGGCGTCTCAATTTAAGTTATACTTGAGAGCGGCGGGTAGGTGCGTACCTCCCGGTGATGAATATGTCGTCTTGAACGGGATGGGGGGCGATGCCACGGATGTTGGCCTGCAAGGTGACATTGCGAGTTGTCACTCATGGTCTCATCCCTAGGATAAATGCACCTTACGTCGTGTTGGCGGTATATGCTGTCTGGGGGCCGAGGTGCCTGTGCATCGAGGGGCCGTTCCAAGTTATACTTGAGAACCATGCAATCGGCGCCTCCTCTTAGGAACGAGTAAGCACATATGTAGTTTCTGTAGGGAAGGTAAAACAAACGAGAAAATAAACCGGTTGTGGGCTGAGAACGACAGGACAAATATATTCGCCTGATTCAGTGCAGATGTGAGCTATGTAGCAATAAAGACTATAATGAGAGTATTACGAGGGGGCCCTGAAAGGTGCAACGGGGTTTGCTGACGTGCTCCTCGTGCAAGTCCCACAGGTGGATGTCCAGGTCTATCAACACAGTTCATAGCAGGTCCGTAATCAAGCAGTGCACGCAGCACACGCACCATCTCCGCCACTCGCGAGGAACCGGCCATCGAGGGAAGAGAACGCTAATGCGTTCACGCACGACGTGTGCGCGTTGAGTTTACTGATAGAATCTCAGTATAGATCGCATCAAGCAAGCTTCATCACTGCAGACCGCGAATACGGAAAACCACGCTCGAGGAGGCTCTCCACGGCGCGCATTCTCTGGAACTGAGGACGCTTGAGGGCGGGGGCATGGTTCCGAAGGTCAGAAATCAAGATAGGTCGCTGTCGACTGCCGCCGTCTTGTCGAAGTGGCGATTTGGGAGAATCAGTGCGTTCAAAGGTGAATTCATGGGGTTCAGATCCAGAGGGCCGCCGTCGTTTCAAGTTGGTTTCTACGTTCTTCATGGTGGTACATCGCAAGGCATTGCGTGACTGTGACCTCGACTCTTCCCTTACTGCACACAAACTACGTTCCCTCAAATTCTGGAAATCGAGATGCGCTTTCTTTTCGTGGACCGACAGAAAAATTGGCTTGCGTCCATGCCGAGAATGGAACGCTTGGCCAGCTTGAAGAGAGGCATTTCTCAGGATGTCCTTTTCGAGATTTTCTTCTGCTGTCTCCCATCGACGCTCTGTTGAAGTGCCCTTTGTCTTGAGCCGCATTTGCACGCGTTGGAGAGGAGTAGTGTACACTGAGCTCATTTGATGTTCGATAACTTCGATTGACAATAGAGGCTGGAACAAAAGTCCCCCCCCCTCTGGCTCTAGGTGAAGCAGACGAATTTCAGGCACAAGGGTAGAGTCCAAGAGTTCTGGTCCGTTGGGATGCGCTTACCTACTCGTTCGTTCCGGACTATAATAAAACTACAATGATGCGAAAAAGCAATTCAAACTCAGGAATGACCGAGAAATAGGAACCTTACTATTTCGCCCAATGGGTCTGGAAATGCACAATGGGTCTGGAAATCTGATCTCCCTCTCTCCTCCCTTCCTCTTTGCCCCCGGTTTTTTTTGGAATGAATACCTATAGTAGTCCTCTATGAGTGTATCAAATATCTAAGGGATCCGGCGAAAGGAAGGTGTCGAGAAAGCCTTGCTAGGACATCAAATTTTACGACATTTTGTGATGTTTCCAAGTTGTCTAGTTTCTGGCTTCCTCATTTGCCCTAAGACGAGGGCACGAAGTCCATAGAAATCGAGGTTGCGTGTGTCGGACTCCGGAAAGTTCAGAGTAGGAGCTAAGATTCAAGAGTGGGGCCATGACAGTAAGCGACGTTGAGCTGCATCACATGAGGCCACTGATTCTAAGTAGAGCAGGATAGAGGAAGGGAAGTACATAGAACGGAATGTCTACGGTAGACGTCCCGTTCTCTGAAGCTCTATGGAGGGAAGCGAGATCTATGGTCGTCTACCGAGACACCGCCACTCTACCACGTGGGCTCGGGCCTATCAAAGAAAAACCGATTTGCAATGTCCATTGAAAATCGCGGAATACACTTCTGGCTTTGAGCGTTTCACTTGGACATCAAGTAACCTTGCAATATATCTATCATCTGGGCCTGTCTTGTTCCAAGACGCTGCAGGCTGTACTGGTCTAATATTTTGCCAACGCGATCGAGCTGTTTTTTTCGTAGATCGCCAGGATCCGTCGGCGGCGACTTGTGTGGCCAAACGAGCACCCACTCACTCTTCATGGCGGTTTCCATCCCCGCAAGAAAATTGTATGCGAGGTTTTATTCTTTCGATTCCAAGTAGAGTTGACAAGATGATGTTCTTCAGTCGGCGCCTTTTCATCTGCAGGCTGGGCGGTAGGGGAGTTTTCTATGTAAGCTCTAGGTCCTAGGTGCTCGGCTCGTCTCTGTGTCTTCGTTTTGCCCGTGGTATATTTCTCAATGAATTTCTCCCGTTGGGCCCGGTCCCCTTGACTCATAATCCAGCTCCTCGGTTTCTCGGTGCTCATCCACCGCTTGATTCACTCCAGCGCTTGGCCCGAGTCTCCGAATCTCAGATTGGAACTGTTAGGCCCAGGGCTCGGTATAATGGTACAGGTCTATGCCTGGACCGCCAGCTGTCACCGGTCACCGTTACGAGTCCACAATCCAGAATCCCGATAAATCTGTGCAGACTGGACTGAGGACCTCAAGCTCATGATCACTTCGCCTTATCAATATCACTTCGGAGTCTTTGGTTCTCGAACCCCGACCCGATCCCTCCCGACTCCATTTGTGTTCCCAACCCCAGTTGTGTTCCCGAACACCGCGAATCCGGCGACCCTGTCGATCTCCCCGAAGTTCAAGAAAATCACAAGCCGACGATCGCGCGCCGGTCCAAGCGCGATATCGCTATGATGTCGCTATACTACGTCATCTACGCGCGTCATCTCGTTTTGCTCCACTCCGACGTAGCGCTACGTAGCGGGGCAGGGTTCGCGCGGCTTGGGTTCGCGTTTCAGCTTGGGGCATGGGGTCGTACGTACGTATGTTGACCTGGGGTTATCTGGTCCGATGCCTGGGGTCGGGTGCGGGTCTGGAGTTTCATGATCAGGCCAGGGTACTTACGGGCTCTGGGGTCAAGTGCGGGGAACAACTCCGAAATCCAATCCAGCAAGCAGAGGTGTTTCTATAATCGTAGGACCAGGGTAGGATAGCTTCTATGTAGGTACCAGTGTGGATGTCTATGTAAGTAGGTAGAGCTTATATATACAGTAACAGCAGCAGTAGCGTGAATCGCGAGGTGCCCGAAGGAGGGAGGGAGGAAGGGCGAGGAAGGAGAAAGGCGTGGTCGAGGTGAGTCAGTAAGTCAGCATGAGAGGTGGGGTCGCGCCGCGGTCGTGGTGGGTAAAAGCGAAGAGGAGAGGAGGCGGAGGCGGAGACGGGTCGCGGTGTGTACATACATAGGAGGGAGGGGTCGCGGTGGATGAGAGGGAAGAGGACGGTACATAGTAGGGAAGAGGACGACGGAAAAGAGGAGACGGGGAATCTATGGTATGGTATGGTATACGTAGATGAGGTGAGATAGCGTAGGATAGGATAGGATAGAATACATTCATAATGCGGCATTGTCCCGCCCCCGCCCGTCCACAAGCATCGAATCAAAACGCCCCCCTCGACGCCTCCTCAAACACCCGGAAACCCGGCAACTCCACCCGCTCCCTCTCCTCCGCATCCCACTCCCCCCGCTCCCTGTCTCGCGGACTGCTCCCCCCGCTCCCACCCCCACCGCCACTTCCATTCGAGTTATGACAATGCGAAGAATAAGGGAGCTTCAAAGGCGGCAACCGAATCGGCGGGCTCCCGCTCCGGCTCGGCGGCATACTCGACGCCGCGCTCGTCCACCCGCTCCAGCTCCCGCTCCCGCTCGTGGTGCTCCCCGGCGTGGTGCTGGCACTGGTGGAGGTGGAGGTGGTGCCGCCGAGCCCAGGGAGGTGCGGGAATGAGGGCCAGCTCGTCGTGCGTGTGTACACCGACGCGTACCGCCCCTCGCCCGGGTGCGCTGGGTGCAGGGATGGGGATGCAGATGCGGACGTGGGCGACGCGGAAATCGAGTTTGTTGAGGTAGAAGGGAGGATGGGCGTCATCCCAAACGCAAGCCGCACCGAATGCGCGAGGTGCTGCGGGTGCGGCGTGCCGCCGCGCCCGTCCCCGCCATCGAGCAAGAGCGCCGGCGGGCTCGGCGCACGCGACTGCAGCGTGAGCGTCCGCAGCGGGCCCAGGAACGGCGACGTGCTCGGCGTGGGGTGCCACCCCCCGCTCGAACGCATAGTCAGAATCTCGCTGTCCTCGCTCGTCGGCGGGCTCGCGCTGTCCCTTGTCCGCCGCTCCTCGGTCGTGTGTTGGGTGGTGCTAGGGGGGCCCGAGATGTGCGACGCGCTGCGGGAGTGCGGCGTCGCGCCGGGCGGGGCGGGGGGGAGGACGGCGGGCTCGCGCGAGGCGGGGGTCATCTGCCACGCGGGGCCGGAGAGGCGGCGGTGGTTCTTGGACGACTTTTCGCGCTCGCGGGCGTCGTGCGGCTGCGCGCGCGATGGATTGAGAGACAGGGCGAGGCGCTCGGACTCGGCGCGGTGCAGCGCCGCGGCGTGGCGGGCCTCGTACTCCGCCCTTCGGAGGGCCTCCTGCCGCTCGAGGGCGTACAGCTCGCCGATCGCCAGCGACGACAGCGTGGAGAACGCCGCCGACGCCGGGCCATGACGGTGCCCGCCGTTCTCGGGATACCGCGCGCGCTGGTACTCCGCGTCCGTCGGACGCGCATAGTCCGCCTCGTCGTCGCTGTTCGCGCGGCTGCGGGCCTTCTTCTTCGGCGGCGCGGGGTCGTTCGTGTGGATGCGCGAGTGCCGCGTCAGCTCGTCCGACCGCGAGAACCGCTTCTCGCACGTCGAGAACGTGCACACGAACGGCTTCTCCCCGGTGTGCGTCCGTATGTGGCGGGTCTGGGACACCATAAAAGTCATTAGAAAAGAAAAATCGATACCAAAAAGAAAAAAGAAAAACACACCTGATGCTCCAAGCGGCTGAACGCGCGCCCACACAGCGGATACGGGCACTTGTACGGTCTTGGTTGGGGATTTGGATTTGGATGGTGCTGCTGGGCTTGTGCAGCCATGGTGGGGGAGGATAAGATCGGATGGGCAATCCCCGAAACGTCCCGCACCGCTTGATTTGATCTTCCCCGCATCCGGTCCGAGTTCCGGAACAGCCCAGTACACGCACAGCTCAATCCAGCCACGTCGAGCCCATCAACGACCCCAGATTTATTTTTCTTACTCGGTACCAACCAACCCCCGCGCCTTCTCCCCGCAACGAAGCCCGACGCAACCAGTAAAGCCCAAGAAAACATCGATTCGCTTTGCATGTGAATTCCTCGCAAATTTGCCGACCACACATGTGATAGTATACCGATAAGTGGATCCCGCCTGTGGTCGTCGTAGATCCCCAGCCAAGCACTTCGGCCCTCGGGCGTTATCGGAACCCCCGGAGATTAACATATTCAACGCCGTATGTAAGTACACGCTGAGGCCAGGCGAGATCCGGACGCGGGCTGCAGAATTCGAAGGACCCCGCTTTAATTTTAACCCTTCCGTCCTGACTCGGAGGCCTGGTCCCGAACGGCGAAAATCCTGCGTTCCGGGATTTTGGATAAGGCCATTTTTAATTTTCCCTCGCTATTCCTTCACTTACTGATTTGGAAAGCTTTGCCCTGCAGGCCTAGAAGTATTGCACCGCTCTCCTCCTTAGAAACCCTTCCTTGGTTGGCATAACAAGTTAGCTGTGAATTTCGACGCTCGCTGTGCATTCGATTCGATTCGATAAACTGAATCACCGAGCTTTTCATGTTTGTACTATAGCGTCAATGGAAATGAAACGTAACCTCGAGCGGTTCGATTCCAAGTTCCCACGGTTCGATTCGATTTGGTATTCACGAGAGCGTGGCGGGCGATACCAGTTCGATTGACTTAAATAAGGGTAAGCCGAGCGGAGGCGCGCTGGGTGGTAGGTAAAGACAGGATGTGATATGATATATCAGTTGTGTATCAGTATCATTTTTACTTCCGTCCACGTCGTACCCTTCCTCGCATCTTCGCCATTTTTTCGCCCCACCCACCAATCCCTCTTCAGATTTGCTTGCACTTCCGTTGCTCGGCGTGCATTTCGTACTTACCCTTAGTGTACGGTCCCGCGCTCCGTTCCGGCCCGTCTCGCTTTCCGGCGGCTGCTCCCGTTGCGCCAAAGCCGGGGCGTTATCCGAAGCGTAATGTCCCCCGGAGATCATGAATATTCGACGATGCTTGACACTCCGAGGCCAGGGCTGCAGAAGCACCAGTGAAGCATCCCGCTTTCATTTTAAACCTCTGGAGGTCTGCTCCCGAACGGCGAAAATCCTGCATTCCGCGATTTTTGGCCAATCACTTTTTTCTTCAAGTTCCCCCGCTTTACCCTCCTTGGCTTGCTGATAAATTTTGGAGGGTTTTCACCTGTAGGCCTAGCAGTATTGGAACACTCTCCTCCTTAGAAGCCCTTCCTTGGTGTTGGCAATATTAACCGCCCTCGCAACAATGCCCTCCACAACAAGTGCGATTGCCACAACCTATACTGGTCTCAAGTCCAGCAGTTCTCAGGTAGGTGGGTGGAATATCTAGTCGCAGATGGAGTATAGATTGCTCTCTGGACTCGTGCTATGGCTGAATGAAACCTTCCCTCTCCCCCCCCAAAAAAAAAGACGGTAACTGTGAATTTTCCCCCTCGCTATTCATACAGTATGACTCGCTAAACTGACTCGGAATCACCAGGTATATTTCCGTTTTATGTCCATGGTCCGTGGAAATGTACAAACACGAGCTTTTCATGTTTGTAGTTGTAGCGTCCATGAAAATGAAACGTAAACGCGAGCGGTTCGATTCTAAGCTAGGTTCCCACGGTTCGATTCGGATTCCGGGATTTCTGTGATAAGTCACACATTTCATTTCCGTACGCGCCATTTTTTCGCCTCACCCCCGCGTCCCTCTTCAGTTCCAGTTTGGCTTCCACTTCCGTTGTAATTGCTTTGCGTTTATTCAATACCTCAGGGTTTCCCTTCACCGCCCTTATGACGGGTTGGCTGTCCCGCGCTCCGTCCCGGCCCGTTTCGCTTTCCCAGCGGCTGCTCCCGTTAACGTTGCGCCAAAGCCGGTCCCACACAAAAAGAGATCCGCATAACTTATATCATATCATATTTATCGCCATTATTCAGCGCCGTCTCGTCTTTCTCCCTTCCACGCCTAGGAAGCCGACTCGGAGCAGCATACCGACGTCTACTTTGCTCAAATAAATTTTGTAAAATTCAAAGACGAGTGGTGAGGGAAGCCGAAGATGCAAAGGTATGGATCAATGTCGTCGCTTCTGGCACCTCACAGCGCGGATAGGTCGGCGGGCGGAAGTAGAAGTTTAACTTGGCAAGTCCCCCACCCACTGGGAAAGAAGATGGGCTCTGGTTTTGGTAATGATACACGCAATCCGTACCGAACACGCGAGTCGATGTAACAATTCACTTCAAGTTGGCGCCGGGCGGTGCTCTCAACCCTCACTGTCTGACTGTCTCCGTAGGAACATGCGTGCCTGGAGTTCACATTGAACATAGGACCGCGAGGCTTGCCAGCGAGGTATTTTATCCACGGGAGATGCCGAAAACCCGCGAAATTCGTTACAGTGGGTGTGAAGTGTTGTAGCTAAACCTCTTTAGCAGAGCCGGGCAGGATACATTTTCCAGAAAACCAGCGAGGAGAATTGTTGGACGCGCCGTGGGTCGAAGAAGCCGCCATGCCAGTCTCCAGGATAGCAAAATATTCTCAGCAACACGAGGCTTGAAATAGGGAGATACAGACTTTTCCTGCGCCTCGAATACAATTTTAACTGCGATGGGCCTCTTCGTTTTTACGAGACGAAATAGGGCCAGTCCAGAACGGTGCAACTTTAGCCGAAATCATCCATGATATCATATTGACTCAGATCCCGTGAATTGCCGAGTCTTGGCGGAAAGAAAATGCCGCCGCTGAGTGTATTGTACCTCGGAAGAATGGAGGAGGTATCCAGCATTATAACAAGTTCCAAGAGACTTCTGAGCAACCTTGAAAATCTCGTTGGCGTATGAATCCGTCAGTTCAACCGTGAGAATCCTGCGATCGCGAGAAGGTCGCTTTCAGGAACGTATTGAAATTAATTTGAGTAACCGTCCTGATGGTAGCACAGACTCCACGAGTTGAACTTCAACTTAGTGGCTTACAATACAACGGCAAGTCATGCGGAGACACGGTCGGAGCGTCAATGTATTCCAAACATTTTGTGCTACTTCAATCACATCAAGTATTTAGCCTGTGGTGATGCAGAGGATGCGGACCGACCCAAACTCTTCGCTCGAGCTACGGATGGTGTTGAGCATCTAAACTTGCACGCTAGTACCGGCGCACTCACGTATAGCAAGTGTTCGAAACGAGGAACCCCCCAATCCAACCGCCGGTGTAGCCGCAGTTGGCTGAGCACATCAGCGATATCTATTAGTACAACCCAGGCACAAATACATATATCACTCACAGGTGGTGTACAGGTCGATTTGGCAGTTGGTTTCTGTTCCTGGGGTGATTTGGAGGGAGATGGCCCCCGGCGTCGCCTGGCAGAATCCATTTTCGGGTACACCGGACCAGGTGGCGAGCGGGGTGCCGGCGCAGCCGTCCTCGCTGTAGGAGGAAACAGTGGGGACTTGCTGGGCGAAGGCGAGGCTCGCAGCTGCGAGAAGGACCGCGAAGAACTTCATGGCTCTTTGTGCAGTTGTGAGACGAAAGGAAGACGATGGGTAGGGTTTATATGGTGTCGTGTGCTGAGACCAGCTGAGACCTTGTTTCAACTCGGTGAGATACTTTTTTCAGGCTGAAAAAACCAGCGAGGAGAATTGTTAGGGCCGGGCTCCGCGAGTCCGAGTCGACGGAGTCCATGCATGCAAGTCTCCAGGACAATAAAATACTCTCGGCAACACGAGATACCAAGGCTTGTAATAGGTCAAATGATTTCCTGCAGGCCTCGAATATGATTCGGGCTTGTCGTTTGTAAAAAGGAAATAGGGGCCTATGGGCTAAGCCGAAATCATTCATGATATCATCATCTTGATCCCAGTGATTGCCGAGCCTTGGCAGGAAACAAGATGCCACCTCCGAGTGTATTGGTATTACACAGAAGTTCAGGAAGGACGCAAGGAAGATACTGGAGGAGGTGTCCAGCATTAATATTACCGCATCGAAGAGAGGTCTGAGCAATCTCTGAAAACATCCATTGGCATGTGGTTTCAACCGTGAGAATCCGGCGATCGCAGGAACGAATTCCTGATGGTAGCACAGACCTCCACAACTTAACTTATGTAGTTGCTTTTACGATACAACGGCAAGTCATGCGGAGGCACGGTCGTCAGCGTGCATGTTGCAAACATTTTGTGCTACTTCAATCGCGTCAAGTATTTAGCCAGTGGTGATGCAGAGGATGCGGACGGACGCAAACTCTTCACTAGACCTACGGATGGCATTGAGCATCTCAACTTGCATACTAGCGGCCCACTCACGTATAGCAAGAGTTCGTAACAGGAACCGAACCAATGTAACCGCCGGTGGTGCCATCGCAGTTGGCTGAGCACATCAGCGAGATATAACTAGTGCAACTCGGTACGACGAATATACTCACAGGTGGTGTATAGGTCGATTTCGCAGTTGGTTTCTGTTCCTGGAGTGACTTGGAGGGAGATGGCCCCCGGCGTCGCCTCGCAGAATGCATTTTCGGGTTTACCGGACCAGGTGGCGAGCGGGGTGCCGGCGCAGCCGTCCTCGCTGTAGGAGGAAACAGTGGGGACTTGCTGGGCGAAGGCGAGGGTCGCAGCTGCGAGAAGGACTGCGATGAACTTCATGGCTAGTTGTGGAACGAAAGGAAGACGATGGGTAAGGTTTATATAGTGCCGTGTGTTAAGACCAGCTGAGACCTTCGTTTCAGATTCGCGCATAGGCTAACCCCCTGGGTCAAGTTGCCAACTTGAACGTTGGGGCTCGTGAACCGCGTTGGCAATTCATGATGACTCATGACCTAACAACCGGAACCTACCGCCGCTGGTTTGTTTGCGTTTCACTCGACGCTGTGGGTATTTCAACTATTTGTTCTCTACCCTGATTTGGCCCTCCGTCCTGATAGTTTTTGACTGTAAACGCTGTGGACGTCGGCTGGCCTGCGAGTCTAGGTGAACGTGGTGCCAATCACGGATCTCATCAACAGGACAAATACTCCTCTCCCTGTTGTTTTTCCCGAGTCCAACACAGGAATTCAATTCTGAGCGTTTCAGAACCGCGGTGTGTGGTCGCCGATGGCCGTACAGCGCAGGATGGTTCTTGGCTGAGCCACAACGTTTTTTCCCCACGAAGGTTGATTAAACATCTTTGAAAAGTCGATGTACACAGTGGTAAAAAGCAGAGGTTCCTTACAAGAGACTTCAAAGTTCAAACCTTGGAGGCGATGAATGCGGCAGCAGCGGGGGCGTCCGTGCCATATGTCCTGAAAGGTGAGAATTAGTATATTGTTCGACCTCACGATCGATGCCTAACGTACAGATGCGGCGGCAAAACCAAGTCGCCGTGCAAACAGATATCGTCTCCGACATGGCAAATCACATCAGTATTGGCCGCAGGGACTCCTTGGACAGCCTCTCCATCGTCGGGATCACCCTGTTCACAAGTTAATATGGACACCGCCAACTTGGGAGCCGCGCCTACGAAAATCACTGCGGCTTTGATACGCGCCAAAACACTAGCAGAGAGCATCGCCGCCGAATTGTGGACAAGTTGTCCGCCTTGACTGTAGCCGGACGTGACAATTGCTGCCTGCATGGAAGTCAATAATCAAATTCCAAATTTCTGAACATGCAACTGACATTTGGGCAGGAGTTCGCAGCGTTGGTCAACTAAATAAATTATTAGGATGGGCGAGCAACTAGCGCAACCGCACTTGCGTCTTGAGCCATGGTGACAGATCCCGCAGGATCTCCTCCTTCGAGGAATCCAGCAATGTCTGCGGCATAGTCGACACCAGTGAAGGTCAGTGTCTTCCCGCCCAGTGCCGACTGGAGAGCAGTCTGAAGGGGCGGCCCAACGATTATGCCAATAGGTGCTGGCTCGGTAGTTCCGCGAGCGAAAATAACCTATGGCAAATTTCTCGATCGTTAGCGATGTAAGGATATCGGCGCGAGGGTTGGACACTAACTATAACGTCCGTACAGGCATCCGCAGCGCGTTCCTTCGCGACGGGAGCTGCGACGGCGAGAAGGCCGAGGGCGACAAGTCCGATGAGAGAGCGGAGCATGTTGACTGCGAACGCTCACCTTCGACCACGCGCACTTTTATACCAGAAATTCAACAATAGTGACCCCAGCTCCGCTCACACGGAAACAACTCTGCAGCCGTAAATTGGACGCGAGCGGTCAAAGAAAGATCAGGTGAAGCGACAGATGATGAAGCTTGCGTTAAGACCAGAAACTGAGGACATCCCAAGTCATCGGCAAATGGGATTGAGCGTGAAACCTGAGGGCATGTTTGAAAAACGCGACTGGTAATTTTACTTCGGGGGGCAGAAGATGAGATTAATATTGAAGTCTTTGTCGAATGTAGGTTTGGCGGAAGAGGTTCCCAAGAGGTGCTTTGAGAAGAGGAAGGATCTTCCTACTGTAGTTTGAAGTCATGTGGGTCTGAATCCAAAAATATGCCGGTTACTTTGAACCCGAACATATATTTAAATCATGCGCCATCGCGCAGAAAAAGGTCTTGTGCACGCATTAAGTCACTTGAGGACGCCAGAGCAGCACGAGAACTCGCGAGTCGGAGAAGTTGAAGTTTCGCCGCGTGAGTGTTCACGTCTGCCAAGTCACGAGATTTTGAATGCAGGGAGAACAGAAACGGAGGTTCGCGAGTTGGGAATGTTCAACCTAGACATTTGGTGGAGGGTGTAGGCAGAACGAACGAGAAGTGTGAGACGGGAGACGAACCAGGCACGATGATCTTCTGCAAATGCCGCAGCGCCGCCAGATCAAAGAAAAGTTGCATGTAAAGACAGGACACACTGCTGGTAGGGCACGGAGTAGTGATGTACAAGTTAACATGGCTACAGTGCTAACGCGTTGCATTTGGTGTGGATATTATGCCGCCACAAAGGCCAGGGACCAAGGAGAGTGACGAGAAAAGAGAGTGAGAAAAAGAGCGAGAGGTCAAGATGGACAATGCACAAAACATGCGTTACAGCGGTCAAAGGCAGGTTCGGTTTAGAGGGCGAAGGCACCGACGATGACGCCGGGGGCGAGGAGAGCGCCGAAGAAGCTTCCACTAAAGACGCTGCGCGTGGCGAGGGCGGCGCTGGTGCCGGTTGTGGATGGGGCCGCGGAGCTCGGGGCGCTGGAGGCGGGCACGGACTCGGTTGCGGCGCCAGCGTTGGGTGTCGTTGATGGCGCGGGTTTTGTGCTATGGAAAGATGGCAGTCAGAGCCGTGGAAGGTGATAAAAATGATACGGAGTCGCGAAAGTAGCGGCTTTGAATCATCATAGGATAAAGGGGCGAGTCACTGAATGAAAAAACTGACGATATTGGAACATCAGTTTGGGTGGCGCTTCCAGCACTCCCAGCCGACGACTTGGGGGTGGGGACAGCACTTTCTTTGACGGTCAACGACGCGGTTGTGTTATCGGCACCAACGGAGAAGCTTTTACTAGTCGAGAACACGTTGTTCACGTTGAAGATGTCGACAAGCTGAATGTAGAACCCATCCCTGACAAAACAATCAATCAACAAATGAAAGAGTGTATGCAGGGGTAAGATTACGAGACAGGCACTTCAGGGATAGTCATGGTTTTGTTGAGAGTCGATGTGTTTACGTTAGTCGCAATCGCATAGGTGTCCTCCTGGATGCCAAGGTCAATAATATGAGGACATGATACAGCACGATGAATACGCACGAACGACTGGTGGAAAAGCTCGACGGAAAACGAGGTCCTAGATTTTTTTCATCTCAGCCTGGTTTTGCAGATTGGCGAGAACTTACGCGTCGGAGGCGGAAGCCGTCCAGGTCATGGTTATCGAGCCCCCAGAAACAAAGTTTCCTATTATCGACACGATATCGAGGGCTGATGCAAAGGGAGCCGTGAAGACGAGGATCGCCCTGACGAAAAACAAAATAAATGGCGAAATGGATGAAAACTTGAGTTATACTGACCAAATGTTGAATATAGCGAGCATTGTCGGTAGCGTTTTGCAGCGGGTGTTGGTGGATAGATACTGGACAAGACGAGGAAAAAGGAAAGAGATGGTAGGAGCGAAAAGGAGCCGGTACTATGAGCCCACACGTGAATGCGGCATCGCGACATCCCGAAACAGTAACCACCCCTTATTACCGTAGCAGCAGAAACCCGCATGCCGCATGCCGCTGTTCTCTTTTGACTTAAGTAGTACTTCCGCAAAAAAAAAGGTTACATTGGCTGGTTCGTTGGGTAAGGACCGGAGGATATTTTGAGAGTTCTGAGTCCGCTTGAATTATGTAACTTGTGGACTGGCAATTAGTTTTACGGTTCCTGAAGAAAGAGCTTCTCGTCATCACTCTTCGAGAGAATGAGCCTGTAAGGCAGTGTGCATCTATCTTCTTCTATAACTTCGTCTTCTTCTTCGGCGCGTCGTACTTTGCACGCCCGGCATTCACCTCCATCGGCAGCGTTAGCGCCATCTGAGTTGCCGTCGCAAGACAGAACTGATTGTCCCGCCAGCCGTCCTGCTCCGTCCCTTCACCTAAATTCGACGGCGCCGTCCAAATCTCGACATACGCATCGTGTCTGCCTTGAGGCTCACCCCAAAAGGTGCCCGTCGAGTACAGCCCGACAGTGCGCGCGGAGTGCCGCTGTGATGGCGGTGGTATCGGCGCCTTGAACTCGATGCTCAGCGTCATTGTCGGGAACCACCTGCGGAACGTGAGGACGCAGAAGCGGGAAGCGGTGGGAACAACGCACGTTTCCGCGGGAACGAGCCCGCTGCGCTGGCTGCGCGGAATAAGGGCGGGTAGGTTTATGAAGATGTCGGCGAGGAAGGCGATGGATGTGGGTGTGATGCGCTCGTCGGGGTCGGTGAGCTCGAACCACGCGCCCCAGACGAGTCCACCACCACCGATGGTCGCGGAGGACGTGCGTGTCGGACTGTCGGGAAGATTCTGCGCGCGCAGATGTCGATCTCCGGCCCATTTGATGTGCTGCTTGAAGCGCCATGGGCGCACCATCGGAGTCTCGACGGCTACGGAGGGGTGGTCATGAAGTGGGAGGCGGCGGGCATATGGAGAGGGTGGGACGAGCCGTGGATGCTCGAGGGAGCCGAAAATAAGGTGTGTGGTGATTCGGGTTCGGTCCTATGGTCAAAAGAGTTATATTGCAGACAAGGAATACCAGGGGAAGCTACCTGCTGCACGAGGTCTGCAGTAAGGTTGGTGAACCCCCGCCCCCGTTTTAAGGTTCGTACATGGACTCCAAACGGTGCAATAGAAGTAGCTTGCAGGAAGTACGCAGTGAGATGAATAGGGTCACGGTGAGCAGTGGCTGCCTGATGACGGACACAAGCTTCAAGAACAAGAGCCAGCACATAACCTGGACCAGAGTTCAATTAGTCTCAGTGTCGGTGGAAATAAAGCCTTGCTGAGTTGTGACCTCCGTTTGGGACACTGATGAATAGAGTTAACCATGAGGACTCTGATACGACGCGTCGACATACTTCCCAACCGTCCACTCTGCATCAATGTCTCCTCGGAAGACCTTCGCATCGGCGTTTGGAGGACCTTCGTAGCTCATGGTCGTAGCTTTTCCAAGTAGTGCCATATTTCACGGTTGTTTCACGGTCAAGGTGGCGATTCCGAGGCCGCTGAGATGGAGTATGAAGAATTGAACGTTCTGTTTCCCGTTCCAGACTTGCCCAAGCTTGTGGAACCTACAAGTTTGTGGGTACCAAACTTGGCCACTGCTCCGGCAAACAGTCATTGACAATTTGAGCCGAACCACATCATGCTTGCTATGTACCTACCATTTTGGAACCTCTACGAGTTGACTCTTGAACCATGTCCACCCATGATTTACCAACGTCTGTCGAGTCGGACGAAATGGAGCTTGCCTCCCACATCCCACTTCCCGCATCCACTTCCACATTTTTTGCAGACACGCGGAATGATCTACCAACTTCTGCGTCTTCCGGCCTCAATTCCAGAGACACGCTCACGAATGTGAATGAATCGGCTTTACCTCCCGTAGATAAGGGACTCGGCGCTTGGTCTTTCGTACGCTAACGCAGATCTGGTCTCCCACAAATAATAATCTGACTCGTTCATGGAGTTGGCTGCCGCTTTCATAGTTGTGGCTATTGTCTGGGCGTTCCCGAATGCCTACGGAGTCTTCCTTGACGGTGAATGACTGTGGCGATTCAGTGCTGGACCCACTCAGTCAAGTTTTTGGGCAGCTTACCTCCAGGACCCGCGCTATGCATCGCAGAAGAACGCTGGCTCGCTCCTTCCCCTCATCGGGACGCTGTCGTCCAGAATTATTTATTGTTCTGGTGATATTAAACCATTCATTCTGGAAATGCATTAAAAAATCCAACAGGGACGGTCATCAATCCTGCTGCGGCCCGTTACCCTCACCATCGTCGAAAGTCTATGTGGCTTGGGGCGCTTCTATGTGGCGGGACGCTTTTTGGAGCAAGCTATGCGACCGAGGTTGGTCTTGAGTTCACCTTCATGTCGTCCCATGCTTAGTCTCCACAGCTCTTCCAGCTCATTTTCCTCCAAGGCGTCTTGTATGCTGTTGGCGGGTGTATATTGTCCCGTAAACAAAATTTCGCTTTAACTTCTGATAACCTTCCAGCCCTACTATATTTGCCTTGCATCTCCTTCATGTCTGAATGGTTTGTTGCACGGCGAGGAATTGCGAACGGTATTCTGTTTGCTGGTATGTTCCTATTTGACTGAGGTTAAATAAACTCCATCCATGTCCAGGTAATACTGCGGGTGGTTTAGTTCTGCCGCTGGCGTTACCGCCCCTGATATCCAAGTATGGCTCTTCAAAGACCCTCCGTATCCTTGGGATCGTGATCGCAGTCCTTCTTTTCCTTTTGCTGCCGTTTGTTAAAGGACGACTTCCCCAAACGCGGGTCCGAATTCAAGGGCCGGCACCTCGAGGGGCACGAGACTGGATGAAACATAGATCCTTCTGGCTTTTCCTCGCGGTCAACACCCTCCAATGCTTGGCATATTTTGTTCCCATTATCTATTTGCCCAGTATGTATCTGGTTTCCAGACCGACCTGACGAAGCGCTCACCTTAGCCTAGCGTTCGCCAACGATCTTGGCCTCAGTGCTCTGAGCTCCGCCCTCACTTTGGCGATGTTAAATGGTACGCTTCGTAATACCAGATCGTCGAACCAAATTTTAATAATTGTCCAAAGCCGCGTCCGTCGTGGGACGGCTTTCGATGGGATACCTATCAGACAAGTTCAATCCGTGGATATTGGCACTCGTCACTCTCGTTACAACTTCAGTCGCAACTTTCATACTTTGGGGTGTATTGTCGCATTCCTTCGGTGGACTGCTAGCGTTTGGAATCGCATACGGAAGTATTGCCGGCGGTTGGAGCAGCCTGTGGACAGGTTTTGTCAGACCTATCGCCAGTACGTCGCCCTTCCCTCTCTTCTGGTTCAGGTTGGTAAAATTTGAACAAAGACGACGACCCTGCGTTGTCTACGATGCTTTATGGGTACCTTCTGCTATCCAGAGGTATAGGGAACATCGTGTCGACCCCCATATCGACGAAACTGCTAGTATACACTAGCCAACCTCACAACGGCACGATGTCGGATAGCACTGGATTTGATGTTGGGGGTGGACGATTTGAGAAGGTGATAATATACGTTGGGACCTGTTTCGCGGGCGCAGCTGGCGTCGCTGCGTTGGGTTTGGCGATGGATATTCGGAAATCTGGAGGTCGGATGAGCACTCAAAATTAGGAATGAGATATCATTGTTATCCGAGTCATTATATCGACATCTAAAGCCCAAAGGATCCATTCTGTGCCCAATGAAATCTAGTCTCTCTAGACAAACGCTTGGACTTATCAACTCGTTCCTCGTTCAACTTTGGTTCAAACTGAAATCAGCTGGGACTCAATATTTTATCAGTGGATTTGGGCACCAATGTTGATTCTCTGTTAATCTGTAACCAACATTGTAGACCGGTGACCGTCTGTCATATCGAAACTAGACGTTGAGGTTGTATCTCGACACTTTCGATAGAACAGGCTGGATTCGAGCGTACAGTACCAACAGTTGAGTTGGTACAGAAAAATACAGTAAGTAGAAGTACAGAAAAACTCTCAGGCTCCATTTTTAAACGCTATTGCCAAGCCTTTGGGGTCGAATAAATCGCAAATTCCATTGTGCCTTCAATCTTCGAACATGCCGCCTTGCTGGTTACCGGCTGCTCTGGCAGATGCACACGAGTGTCGGCAGTGTGGCTGTACAGATCAAGGCTTCCGCGCCGCCACCCAATGTACCTTCTGTAACAGCAATTGCCCAGTCCTATGGCGCCCAAGTCGCCCTTCAATCCTCTGGATACTATTGCGTTGCAATCCCCTTCCCATTCCGTAGAATTTTCGCCCAAGGTTGGCCCGTCCAGAGACCCCGAAGCTCCAGTAAAGCGATGGTACCACTATTTGCCACTCTGCGGTACATAACTCTCCTTGTTCAAGTTCGAGATGGTACTAACCAGCACCATCTAGCTGCTATCCTTCTTATCCTGGCGCCTCAGCCGTCGTGGCTTTTCGTTCTCGTTGATTACCATCTCAAGACCATTAATCGGCCTGCACTCTTCATCACCCACTTACTAGTCTCATACACGCTCACTTTCCTAATATTCTCCGCGCTTATCGTCTGTGTCGCGCGTGACCCTGGCCCGGTCATGCTAGACGACCCTCAAAACAGTGATAACGCAGAAGCTGAGGCCCTCATGACCCCGCACGACGATTACTCTGCTGCAGGAAAATGGTGCCGCAAATGCTGGGTGCGTGGCTCGTAAGGGTATCTTTTAATTCTCCTAATCAACCGTAGGGCCCGAAACCTGACCGCGCACACCACTGCAGCATTTGTGGGCGCTGCGTCCTTAAAATGGGTAAGGACTTGCCATATACGTTTCGGGGCGTCTGCTCACTAACTTGGAAGATCACCACTGTCCTTGGCTGGGTGCTAAATGCATTGTAAGTTTACTTGAATCATTTGGACTTGGCCGTTGATTGTTCTCGCAGGGTCATAGAACATACCCCGCCTTCCTGCACTTTATTCTGTGCATAACACTGCTCGGGATCTACATTGCTGCTGTATGTGCCTCTGCACTCTGGCACGCTTTCGAGGATCCTGGCCGCATGGTGAGCCCTCCTTTCGCAGTTCACGGCCTACTAATTTTACGCAGAACGAATTAATGCCCCTTCACGGTATCTTCCTCACATTCTACGCGATCGTTTTTGCACTTGTCATGGGTTCATTCTACGGCTACCACATCTACCTCGTATTGTACGTCTCCCCCCAAGCGGCGGTGCGCGATCTGATTCACACACAGTATAAACCAAACGACGATCGAAAATCTGTCGCCGTTCCTCATCCTACGACACCTCCCGCCCCTCCCGCGGACGGGACACGACCTCTCCGACCCCCCACTTGAGCCGGAGCTCTCACGCGGGCAACGGCGCCTCGTCCGGGACGCCCATGAGCATATCCGTCTCTACGACGTCGGGTGGCGCAAGAATTTCAGGCAGGTCTTTGGGTGGAACCGCCCCTACGGCTGGGTGATACGGTTGTGGTGTGGAGGATCAGCGTGCGTAATCTATCTTATCCTCCACCCAGTGACCCGCTTCTGACGCCAAGTCCTAATTCCACAGCCCAGGGAACGGGCGGAGCTTCCCCAGGAATCCAAGATCAGAGGAGCAGCTGGCGCGGTTAGCCGCGGAGCTTGTCAAGGACGATTATCGTTGAGTTTGCTATATCATAAACCTAATTATTTTGCTGCATTTGCTTCTGAGGAGTTCCTGTTATTGCGACTGTGCTTACTCTTGGTTACTCGGGAGTCGGCCCGCAGGAGCGCTGTAGCGCCCCACCGCAAATCCCGCTCAATTTGATGCGAACGTGCACATTCGGACCTTGGATAAACGGAGCAAGAGCGGTAAATAGGCTAAAATCCTAGTCTTTTTACCGTACTTGAAGCTTCTGCTCGAATATTCTCCACGGGCCAGAACGTTCCCACCAGATTTGAATGTCTCCATTTTTGAGGCTTTCAGCCGTCCATGCGATGCCGCCTCGACTGACCCGAAATGGTTCGCAACTTTTAGGGCCCTAAATTTCGGTGGAGTGGCAATAACTGGCACGGGGCCACTCAAATCGTAAAGTGACGCAAAGGTGTCGTTTTTTTGCGACTTGAACGGGCCATTATATATAAGACGGCGACGCGGACTGCTGACAAGAAATTACGCGCACCCAGCCTCTTTCTACAATATGACCCCAATGCCTTGATTGGTTCCGAATGGACATGATCGGGGTTCCGGGTGATCGAGCCTCTGTAAGCTACCGCCAGATTTTGCGCTCTTCTTCTGCGACGTTGACTGATCTGGGTGTATGGTGCTTAATCAGATGCTGCGCATTGCTCTTTTGAGCCTTTACGTCGGGTGGAACGGCCATACGGGATTGCAAGCCGTACGAAGGGGATTGGAATTTCATAACTGATTCATCACCCCTCTGGATCCGTGATGTCATGCAGGATCGATTTAAATACGAGCGAAAGCTCAAAGGAGTCTCGCTCTGGTCCTGGAAAATACGGTCAAGAACTCGGATTTCTACTCACCCACATTCGCCGCGACTGCTAGCCCAATCAAATGGCCATAGAAATTATCAACCTTCAGAAAGGGCTTGAACAAGGCCTCACGCTCGACATGTCGGCCGAGGTGCTCAAGGGCTTGCATAGTACCACGAGCGACGGAAAAAGCCTGCCGACGATGCTCCTATACGATGAACGCGGGTTGAGGTGACTCTCGGACTTGGCGTGGGGCGCACCGCCGATTACTTGAGCTAACCGTTTTCAAAGAATGTACGACGATATCACAACGCATGTCCCAGAGTATTATCTCTTTGGTGCCGAGGAGGAGATTCTGAAGACCAAATCCGATGAAATTGTCGCGGCTATGCATCAGCTAACTGGTGGCCTATTCACGAACGAAGTTGTCTTGGAGGTCAGTATTCAGGTGTCTTCCTGCTTTGTTAACTCACCGGGACCCGCCTTCAGCTGGGAGCTGGGTAAGTCGTATTTCAGCCCTAATGAATTGTTCGTTTTGTGGCAGTCATCGAAGTTGCTTTTCTCTTTGTGCCTATTTCGCTTCATCCTTGAGGCCGCGAACTCTATCTTGAGACTTGATTTTCATCTTCTACAGTTCTTCGCCAATCAAAATGTTGATATCACTATTACAGAGCTCTGCGCAAGACATCTCACATCCTTCTGGCTTTGTCTCGTCTTGTGAAGGAAAAGGACGCTGGGACTCCCCCCGTCACATATTACGCTCTAGACTTGGAAGAGCGTGAGCTGGAGCGCACTTTGGCCGAAATCTCTCTCTCAGACGTGGGAAAAAGCTTGGAAGGCAAGGTCAGCACGCGGGGTCTCTGTGCGACCTACGACCAAGGCCTCAAATTCGCAGAGTCCGGTGCTTTGCACGCCCAGAGTACCTTGGAGCGCCTCCCGAGAGCATCTGATTCGCCGTTTAAAGTCCACGCGCGGAATTTTTCGCCCGCCATGTCTGGCTCTTCAGGAAGTGATTCGGGTGCTGCTACTTCGCCGCTTTCGACTCCTGACGATATCTCCCCACCGCTTCATCTCATGTTCCTGGGATCTTCCCTCGGCAACTTCTCTCGCGTTGAGGCAGTAGACTTCCTTCGTTCTTTACCCCTTCGTCCAGGCTCTGGGGACACGCTTTTAATCGGGATGGACCACGATAACGAGAAAGAGCTAATCGAAGAAGCTTACAATGACCGCAAAGGTTACACCAAGAAGTTCGTCATGAATGGATTGAAAGGCGCGGGAAGAGTGCTCGGCGACGAGACCTTATTCGACGAGGAGAATTGGGAGTACATCAATGTAAGCTGATTTCTCGAGTTCTTAGCCGTCCATATGCTTATTCGACTGTAGAATTACGACGTTGCTGAACGTGCGTCGAGCCAACGAGACATTGACACTGCACTGACTTCGATTTATCAGGGCGCCACGAGGCCTTTTTCAAGGCGAAAAGATCTCATTCCGTGGTTGTGCCGTCGACGAAGGAGACGATCAGTTTCGTACAGAATGAGAAAGTCAAGATCGAGCAGTCATTCAAGGTAGGTATTACAGCCTTTTAGTCAGCATTGTTTCCTGATCTCTTCGTGGTTTTTAGTTCTCCGAGGTTGACGCGCACAAGTTATTCATTGAGAGCGGCTTCCGTTCCATTCAGCGATGGACGGACAGCACGTCCCGCTACTCTTTGTGGCTCCTGGAGCGTCCGCCGTTCGTTTTCCCCCTGATTTCGTCGCCTCGAGTCTACAGCAGCAGCGGCGAGCTCGTGCTGAAGAAACCTTATTCCTCGTCGCCTTTCGGTGTGCCCTCCCCACACGACTGGAAAGGCCTCTGGGCTGCCTGGGACTGCATCACCCGGCGCATGATCCCGCCATCGATGCTCATGCAGAAACCTATCGACCTCCGTCATATTTGTCTTTTCTATTTCGGCCACATCCCCACTTTTCTCGACATCCATCTGTCGAGGCTTCTACAGGAGCCCCACACGGAGCCTGAGGCTTTCAAGGTTTGTTTTACTGACCTCATCAAGATTTCTGACTGACAGGCGCTTTGCCCTCCAGTTTATTTTTGAGGTACTTCATTCTTGCTCTGTGTTGAATTAGACTGATTGAAGTCTAGCGTGGAATTGACCCCGACGTTGACGACCCCACTGTATGCCACGTAAGCCTCACCTTACCGACCGTTACCACCTTTCTTACCCGCTGCCCAGCCTCACTCGGAAGTTCCCCAGAACGATGAGGACTGGCCGAGCCTCGTGTCTATCCTGCAATTCCAAGCCCGCGTGCGCTCTAGGTTGTTGAAGCTCTACGAGGATATCGATGCAGGCTCCCGGTCGATGACCCGAAAGATCGCGCGCGTCCTCTTCATGACTTTTGAGCATGAGGCCTTGCACGCCGAGACTCTGCTCTACATGCTGCTCCAGCGTGCGGGCACCGGCACACTTCCGCCCCCTGGATTCACCCCGCCTCCCTGGGCGTCACTCGCTGAGAGGTGGGACTCCGCGCCTGAGCCGGAGTCGTCTACTGTTACGCTCGGGCCCGCGACAGTTACGCTCGGCCACGACGACAACGAAGCTGAGGACGATGCCTTCGCGAGCGACGTCGCCGGCCATGAGTTTGGATGGGTAAGACCCGTGCTGTTTTCTGTGTCCCAAAGCTGACCCTCGTCTATAGGACAATGAGCACCCGAAGCGCGAGGTTCACGTCAACGAGTTCCGCATCGAGTGGCGCCCCGTGACGAACGGCCAGTTCTTCAAGTATTACCTTAGCCAGGATGGTGCAGTTGCTGTCCCGGCCAGCTGGGTCGAAGTCGAGGGAGAGATGCATGTACGCCAGTCTCTCCCTCCAAGTTCTCACTTATTGACCGGTGTTCCAGGTCCGCACGCTGTATGGCCCTGTCCCGATGAAGATCGCGCAGAACTGGCCGGTCTTGACCTCGCACAGCAATCTCTCGAAGTACGTCGAGGTGCAAGGCGGGCGTTTACCCTCCGAGGCCGAGCTGCGTCTCTTCTTGGACAAATTCGATTCAGGCTACGAAGGCGGCGGCAACGTCGGTTTCCGAAACTGGCACCCCATCCCGTAAGGATCCCATTCCGCACATTTTGTTCGCCTCTGATGTTATTCCCTTTTAGAGCGACGGCGGGAGGGGCGCGTAGCGGTGGGAAGGGAGGAAACGGAGGGGTGTGGGAGTGGACTTCCACGGTGTTTGACCAGTATGAAGGGTTCGCGCCGTCGGTGTTGTATCCGGGGTAAATGTCTTCTCCTTTGTAGTCCGCGCACATACTGAACGACTTCGCAGGTATTCAGCGGACTTCTTCGATGGCGCGCATTATGTCGTGGTGCGTCATCCTTACTTTCTTGACCGTCCATGTTCTGTCTGACATTCGACGGTCGACCAGCTCGGCGGGTCGTATGCGACTATCCCGCGCATCGCGGAAAGGAAATCCGTGCGCAACTGGTATCACAACAAGTACGCCTATGCTTGGGTTGGGGGACGCATTGTGTACGATGTGAAGAAGTGAATCGACTCTTATTGGTGTCAAGGCGAATGTACTTAAATAGTACGTGCAAAGTATATGTGCATATTCTCATAGAGCTGGAGCTGGAAGAAAGGAAGTGCAATATACCGCAGTGATCCTCTTCATACCGCCAACCATCGCTCAATTCTTGCCGGTCGCTCACAAATTTCACAGAAATACATTCATAACAAGAGCAATAAGTTCGTAGACCTAGGAGCGAAAGCGGTAGATCCGAATTGATGTCCTCCAGCGGCAGGCCATCGAGTCGCAGATGTAACTGCGCGGTAATGATCGAGACGAAGCTTCAGCACCGTGTGGCAACACGTCCTGCGTCGTGCCCTGCGTCGCATCAGCAGAAAATTACAAAAGGTGGCCTCTCACGCGAGGGTGGCGAAACATTCTCCAGGCTGGCGATGCCATAAAACATTAAGAATGCCTAAGTATCACAACAAATCGGAAAGCACTTACGCTCGTGCAGACTATGGAGACAAAACGTCCCGTGGAAGGTGATCCCGAAGCAATTATATCTTCATTCAAAAACGACTGTCGAGGGGAAAAACGATCAAGTCCAGAAAAGGCTCGAAAATGTCTGCCTCGTATACTACCCCAATTTCGGCACGATCCTCGCAACGAAAGGAGTCCTCATAGAGGCGGTGTAGATCCACCGTTTTAATTTTGCCCGCTAAGATGGTGAGTGGTCGACACAAATCGCGCGCGAGTTGTGTGTCCTCCCACTCGATACCAAGGCTCATCCGTCCACTCCGAGGTGACATTTCTCTGGATTGGATGATGGCAGCGGCGAGGGAGAATATGAATTTGCTTGCGCGCAACGGCGTTACGGCCACAGTCCCGCTGATCCTCAGCCAAGAAGTTAGAAGTTTTAAAAAACATAATATGGATATCGGGGCGTGTCCACTCTTGCGTCCAGCTAGTCCGTTCTGGAAGTCGTGGTTCAAGTGGGGAGATTCAGCCGGAGCGACTTCCGGCACTATTTGTGTCTCTTTTCTAAAGTGTCTCCTGAAAAATATTGACAAACTGATCCTAAACGTGCTCTCACCAACTTCCTGTGAATGTCCTATTGCCGAGGCCAATTTATTACGCCGACTGTGGATTGTTGAATTCTTAAGGCTCAAAGTTGGCTTGAAGCTTCAAGCTCTGGACCTGGACAAGACCTGGACTTGAGCGCCATGTCTGGCATGTGAAGGTTGCCTTTTCACTGTCGGAGCCGATTATTATGGGTTCGCTGCTCGAAAGACGTAACAGCTTCAGCCAGATAAATTCAAGAAGCGGAAGAGTCTCGACCAGGACCGGATGGATGAACTTCGAGCCCAAGAAAAAGTAGGTCTCGTTTCCCTATTATCTGGTTTTTTTCTTTTGCCACGGTTTACTGCGATTCCTGATTCTTCGCTCTTGTTCTAGGTTTCTTAACTTGCGCAAGTACCAACGACTCAATGTACGGTGATTACCTCGTTCCGCGAGATTTCGGATCATCTCTCAAGGCACAGAATCCTCGCCAATGTGGAACCCGGTCACGAACTCGCATTTACCCCTACGTTTTAATTTCTGTGACCATTTCGGAAGCGCCCCTCGACGTCGACGGTACATAGTAACATACGGTGGTAATCAAATGTGTATAGCAGCAGTGTCTAGGCCTCTCGGTTGGACAACCCGTTCCCGAAAATGTTTCGAAGTCTTCAAAAACCACATTGTCCGCTTCTTCGATGTCTGTTGCAAGGCCCAAATGACGCTGTCGAGCGGTCGCGCAATTTTTCAAAACGTCGGCGCGTCCCTGTGGCCGAAGATCAGCGACTTTTCTTCTCTGGATCGCCATCCTGCAGTATAAAAGCGGCTGCTGGCAGACGCATCTTTAGGTCTCCATCCTACCCCAGCTTTTAAATTTCGTTCACCCACAATCTGCCTCCATCGCCCGCCTACCAGCTTAAGTCACAACATGCGCTTCTCCACCTTCGTTCTCTTTGCTTCGACCTTTGCGTCTGCCCTTTCAGCTCCAGCGGTACGTCCCTCTTCCCGGCGTCACTCATCTCTTTGATTTCCTTCAGCCTCGAAATGATTCATCATCATACATCGATTCGCTCGTCTCCCAGACTTCGGTCGTCATCGTGCGCCTCACCCGTCTCAACGGCCTCGGCGCCCGGATCATAGCTAACTATTCCATCCGATCCACGCCTGGTATCGACGCTGCGATGGACCTCATCGATGATATAGTCGACCGTCTCATTCCCGTTCGCTCCGACGACCTGCTCAGCGGACTTTTGGATGATTTCCTCGGCGGCGGTGGCGGACTGGGGCAGATCTTGAATGGCAATGGCGTCTTACTTTCCGGCCTCTTCTCCGACGATTTACTCGGAAGCCTGCTAGGAAGCGATGGCCTCCTCGGAAGTTTGCTGGGCGGGCTGTTAGGCGGGGATGGAGGGTTATTGGGCGGGCTCCTTGGTGGCGACGGCGGCGGGCTGTTGGGCGGGCTTCTCGGTGGCAGGGACGGAGACGGAGGGCTGTTGGGCGGGCTCCTCGGTCGTAGGGACGGAGGGCTGGCGGAGTCTGTCGCTGGCATGCTTGATTTGTTCCCCGCCCTGAACTCGTCCTGTGGCACTGACATCGTCAGCGAGCTGCTCGAAGCCGTCCAGGGTTTGGTGGAGACGTTGACAGGACTCTTACCCGACGCCCAGCAGTGCGCTTGTGGCGGGAGTCGGACGCTCAAGGCGAATGTTGCGGCGTTGATCAAGGCTAACATAGACCAGCTTGTGCCCACCCGCACTTGAAGTCGCGCAACAGTGGTACTTGCTTTCTTCTCCGATTCGCTCAAATCTTTTTCATCATTTTGCTATTTCAGCCATCAGAATTACTTGCCGTCGACGCCGCACTCTTCATCGCTTCTTCCTTGCCCACGTTCTGGCCCTTTGTCGTTTGTTTATTCCTTGTCACCAATTCGCTCTGTCATTACTGTTTCTTGTATTTCGTTCGCAATTGAGACTTTGTGAATTCTGATGCAGCTCTGTTTCGCTCCCTCTAATGGTTTCGCTTCGAAGGAGATGGGTGCTCGAGGCCTACCTTACAAGTTGGCGAATACAACAGCCAGGACGCGTGCGGCGATCGGTTATTAGTACATTCTAATGCTCGCTCGATTGTTAATACAGCCAGAAAACGATCCTTGAACGGCGCCGCATCGCCAAGCGCGGCGGAAGGAACCAAAGAGATATATGTATCTCTGTCCACAAGAACAGCATGGCATCAGCGTCACGCATTAAACCTAATAACGGCGTCGACGAGCGCTCTGGAATTTTGACGTCTCTCTTCTCAAGCGTCTGGACGTCACTTGAGTCAGTACTGAAGGGGCAAAGACACCGCAACACATACCGACTGGCTCGCTCCCTCTCGACCTCGCGCCGCTCAACCTCCTCGGCGGTAAGCACCTCAAACCGCGTCCGGAACTCGTCCGCCTCCTGCCAGTCTCGCCACACGCTCTCCAGGGGCTTGGGCCCCCGTCCCCGCGCGACCGAGCCCAGCCCCAGCCCCGTTTTGTCCCGCATCCCGCCGCCGTCGACGACGCCCCACTCCACAGCGTCCTTTTTGTGCTTCATGAGCTCTTCGTGGACCGCGTGGGCGATAAGCGGCACCGCCTCGCCCGTCAGTCCGAGTTCACAGCAGAGCGTTTTTGAAAAGTCTTCTGGCGTAAGCGGCGAGAGCAGGTCCCACTCGATGTGGTCGAGGAGGTGGTGGTTCGCGATCTGGACGTCGATCTGCATTGGCTAGTGAGTCAGTGTCCTCGAGGCAAATAGAGAGGAGGGACGCACACTGAGGATGACGCGGCACTCTGGTACCTCATCGCCCTCGGCAGCAAAACCATCGTTGGTAATCTCGAGGCGCGCGATAGCCTCATGCTCCTCGAGCTGGGCACGTATCTGGTTCGCGACGGTGTCCGCCCATGGAACAGCAGGGAGGTCGAGGTCGGCACAGAAGATCCTGGCGAAGTTGTCCGGCTGGATGAGCTCCTCGTTCAAGTTCCAGACGAAGCAGTCGCGGATGCGGTGTGTATCCGTTTCGAACTCGACGCGGATAGGGACCAGTGCGGCATGTCGCGTGCCTTCCCGTTCCAGAGCCTCCAGCGGGCTAGATAGAGGTACGTCAGGATGGAACGGAGAACAAAAAGATCACCGACATACTGATGAATATGAGCAGTCAATCCAACCACCTTCGCCGTTATGAACCGCGCAGGGGGGACCATACCCAGGTAGCTTTGATCGAGCTCCGCTTTTTCGGGTCTAAGCGGCGGAGGTGGAGGTGCGGGTTGGACGGTGGTGACGCCAGTATTTGAGTTGAAGACCGACATCCCGGTCGCCATGCGGGTGCGTGTTGTCTTTTGGCGAATTCCCAAGCGATTCTCGTTAACAAAATCAGAGTCATCGGAATCGAGAGCACCTGCGTCCGGAAGGTCGTCTCCAGAGCCTGGGTCGGCATAATTTATGACACCGCGTCGCGACGCACGAGAAGTCGTCGCTTGCGGGGCCGAGATGATGGGCTGCATGAGAAGCGTCGCGCCGGTGCGGAGCCTCGAGGGATAGGTACATAGATACCCCTGGGTGGCTACAGGGATGGGATTCGGTGGAGGGTACTGTGGCCCAGCGGGGGGATAGTTGGTGACTGGAATTGACGGCACATGGACTGGCTGCTGTTCGATCGGAGTCGAAGTTGCGGTGCGAGTAGTACGAGCGCGGGTGCTCCGGGTGCCAGATGAGGCGGTCCGTGCGGGTGCGGATGCATTGACAGACCAATTCAGAAGATTGTTCTGGTATGGGGTGCCAGCAGCAGCGGCATGCAGCTGAGTTATTGTTTGCTTGAGTCGCTGATCAGACAAATCCTGCAGCGCCATGGTGGAGAACAGTCTGCCCAAATTAATTACACGATATCCAGGTGCAAGACGAATTGACCTCTCACCCGAAGACTAGGTGCACCAAAAAAACGTCGGAAGGCACTCGTACGACGAAGACGGGGCTAAGAAATAACCGGTGAGTGTGTCAAGTCGTCGGCGTCGAGGGAGTAGAAATCGGGCTCCTTTTCGCGCAAAATCAAACGTCCCAATTGGTAGGAACGCGAGGGAATGAGTGTCTCCGATAACAGGGATGTAGGGCTGGACTGTGGCACCTATAGAGTTGGGATCAAGTTGGAGAGCGTCGCGTTGTGGGGTATTGTTTGCACGTATCATTCATTCACGTTGGAGCGATACAAACCCCTAATCACCATCCCAGCAAGTCGTAGCATGAGAGTCCTTTCTCAGGCAAACACTCGCGTGGTCCACAAGGCACAAGCTGAACAGCAACTGTCAGCAAGTTCACGGTAGGGCATATGTCTCTCTGTGCCATTCAATGTTGCAGAGGCTCACTGGTGCCCGCGAATCCACTGAGAAAATATTACCCAACGAGTCCTATCTGACTGTATTGTGACTGTAGTGGGGATGTATAGGGCTTTGGGTAATATAATGACTCGGAGAACAACTTGAATTATATCTCCTAATTTTGAGTGCTCGTCGGACGTGTCCATTTCCGAACATCCACCGCCAAACCTAACGCAGCGACGCCAGCTGCGCCCGCGAAACAGGTCCCAACGTAAATTATCATCCTCTCGAATCGTCCGTCCCCCACATCAAATCCCGTGCTGTCTGAGATCGTGTCGTTGTGAGGCTGGCCAGTGTATACCAACAGTTTCGCCGATATGGGGGTGGACACGATGTTCCCTATACCTCTGGAGAGTAAGAGGTACCCATAAAGCATGGTGGACAAAGCAGGGTCATCGTCTTTGTTCAACTTTTACGAACCTGAACCAGAGGGGAGGGAAGGGCGACGTACTGGCGATAGGTCTGACAAAACCCGTCCAAAGGCTGCTCCAACCGCCAGCAATACTTCCGTATGCGATCCCGAATGCTAGCAGTCCACCAAAGGAATGCGACAAAACACCCCAGAGTATGAAAGTTGCAACTGAAGTTGTAAAAAGAGTGACCAGTGCAAGTATCCACGGATTGAACTTGTCTGATAGGTATCCCATCGAAAGCCGGCCCACGACGGACGCGGCTTTGGTAAATCATTAATATTTGTTTCGACGATCGAAGAGGTTGTTACGAAGCTTACCATTTAACATCGCCAAAGTGAGGGCAGAGTTCGGAGTACTGAGGTCAAGATCGTTGGCAAATGCTGGACTGAGGTGAGTGCTTGATAAAGTGGGGATAGAACCTATATACATACTGGGCAAATAAATAATGGGAACAAAATATGCCAAGCCTTGGAGGGTGTTGACTGCGAGGAAAATCCAGAACGATTTATGTTTCATCCAGTCTCGTGCCCCTCGAGGTGCCGGCCCTTGAATTCGGACCCGCGTTTGGGGAAGTCGTCCTTTAACAAACGGCAGCAAAAGGGAAAGAAGGACTGTGATCGTGATCCCGAGAATACGTAGAGTTTTTGAGGAGCCATACTTGGATATCAGGAGCGGTAACACCAGCGGAAGAAGTAAACCACCCGCAGCAGTGCCTGTTATATAGATGAAGTTTGTTCAACCTAGGTCAAACAGGAACATACCGGCAAACAGAATGCCGTTCGCCATTCCTCGCCGCGCGACAAACCATTCAGACATGAAGGAGATGCAAGGCAAGTATAGTAAGGCTGGAAGGTTATCAGAAGTTGAGAGCGAAATGTTTGTTTACTGGACAACTTGCATCCACCAACAGCATACAAGACACCTTGGAGGAAAATGAGCTGGAAGAGCTGTGGAAAGAATTGAATAAGCAAGAGATGACATGGAAGTGAACTCAAGGCCAACCTCGGTTGCATAGCTTGCTCCAAGAAGCGTCCCGCCACATAGAAGCGCCCCAAGCCACATCGACTTCCGACGATGGTGAGGGTAACGTGCCGCAACAGGATTAATGACCGGTCCTGTTGAATTTAGTAGTGCATTTTCGGAATGGATGGTTTAATATTACCAGAACAATAAATAATTCCGGACGATAGCGTCCCGATGAGGGGAAGGAGCGAGGCAGCGTTCTTTCGCGAGGCATAGCGCGGGTCCTGGAGGTAAGCTGCCCAAAAATTCACTGAGTTGGTCCAGCACTGAATCGCCACAATAATTCACCGTCAAGGAAGACTCCGTAGGCATTCGGGAACCCCCAGACAATAGCCTCAACTACGAAAGCAGCAGCCAACTCCGGGAACGAGTTAGATTATTATTTGCGGGAGACCAGATTCGCATTAGCGTACGAAAGACCAAGCGCCGAGACCCCTATCTACGGGAGGTAGAGCCGATTCATTCACATTCCCATTCGTTAGCGTGTCTCTGGAATCGAGGCCGGAAGATGGAGAAGTGGGTAGATGACTCCGTGTATCTGCCAAAGAGACAAAAAATGTGGAAGTGGATGCGGGAAGTGGGATGCGTGAGGCAAGCTCCATTTCGTCCGACTGCAGTGCGTCTACAGACGCATGAATGGACATGGTTGACAAAAGTGAGTCAAATCGTGGAGGGTTCAAAAGAAACAGAAGTAAATGGACTCATGGAGGTAAACAAGTGGTGCCCAATGACGCGACGCCGCCGGATTTGGCGGACGGGCCTTCTGTATGTAAGCATGATAACGCAGTTTCTGTCTGACGTTATAGCCGCCTTCACTGTTCAGCGCTCAGCGTCAAGAAGCAAAGTAATTGGAAAACATATCTTCAGGTTGAGGCGAAGCTTGACGATGGCCCATGGGAGAATGCTTGACCCAAACCAGATCAAAAGACCGTCAATTCCAGGAATCCAGGCGCGCGGGGCGCCAGCAGCGTGTGCAAGCCGCAATGTCTAAATTTCCCATCCGAGTTTCCGTCATTCCGAGTCGAAACCGGTGCATGTGTTCAATGTTGGTCCATTAATATTTCCACAGGCGAGTGAATTCAAGGAGTTCGATTTGACGGAACCTGTCGGCCGCGATCGCCAACAGGACCTCTAAACAAAGCGGCCAACGGAGTGAGTGTGAGGATATTCCTCAACCTTAAGCCAACGTTCAGGCTGAGGAACCCAGCCTCGGCCGAGCCGTACCAAAATCCCGAGGCACGGAAACGATCGGGCTGGTGTCAATATTAATGGTGGCGTCGTGGTCAGTCAGAAGCTAGAGTTGAACAGTTCGGATGAGTTGACATTACTGAGATAGTAGTAGTACTGCTCTATGGGAGCTTGATGGGAGCCAGACTGAGAGCGAATCAAAACTCGTGACGTCTGGCTGACTGAGACCGCCGGCGATAACGACTTCGGGAAATGTCAGCAAGTGTGGGTCTTACTCAGTTTTAGTCCTGGGTCCGGGGCACCGAAGGATGATTACATTTAGCCTGGTAATATGTTTAAGCAGACAGCTTCATCCAGGAGTTTCCAGCGTGCACCTCCGTCTTCGTGCAATGCACGGCTATACTTCTTTTGCGATTTTCGGCTGTGGGCTCATAGGGGCACCGATAGCCAGGGCATTGGTCGTAAGAGGAGCATCGGTCCTCGTGTTTGTGCGCCCAGGATCATGTCCTGAAGCCGCCAGACAGAAATTGGACGACGTTGAACTGCACGAGGAGGAATTTACGAACAATGACACGATCCTGCAACTCTTCAGACAAAATGCAGTCCAGGTGGTCATCTCAACCATGTCCGCTGCTGATGTAGCCGTGCAAAACCAATTGGCCTCCACCGCGCGTGCAGCAGGCGTCGAACTGTTCGTGCCTTCTGAATTTGGGGTCGTCACCGACGGGATTGGGCATAACAAAGGCGAAACTAGCACAATAGGTCAGTGGTAGAATTCACAGAGCCTACCGAGACTGATAGCAGATTTCAGAACATCTCAAATCTATTGGGCTGCCGTTCGCCATATTTTATGTGAGTCTCCCGGGTATTGAACAGCGGGGATGTTGACTGTTAGGAGGTACCAGGCCGGGTTCTTCATGGAAACCATACCCGCAATGACGGGATTCAGTGTTAATAGAAAAATTAACGTGGTCGGATACGGAAACATGCCCTGTTCATTTACCGCGTCAGCAGACGTTGCAGGTAACTTGAAAACTCATACGTTTATGTCGTACTACACACAATTTCGGTCCACAGGCTTTGTCGCGCACGTCCTGACGGTTCATCACCCGAAAGATGTCTTCAGTAGAACGTTTCGGCTGCAAGGAGACCGATCCACGCTATCGGATCTTGCAGTGCTTTTTAAAACAGAGGTTCAGTACGTTCAGGAGATTCCTGGTCGAATGGGTGAGGTTTGGAAGAGAATGCAAGTGGTCGCCGAGTGCGGAGCTGCGAGCACTGGGTGGAATATCCAGAGAATGACTGAGGGAGAGGACTATGCAGGCTGCACGAATTATTTATGGGAGGGTCACCAGTGGCAAACTATTGAATCGTTTTATGGGCTGTGAAGTTGATTTTTGCGTCGCATACCAAGTAGGAGTGTAAGATACGTAACTGCTGGCGACAAGATTCCTGCTGAAATCTGCGAACAGCCCGATAGAATACCAATACAGACCACCGACCAGGTCTCCCACAATTGCAATATGGCGGGCGAAAGTTGAAACCAGAAGGACACGTAACAACGCGGTGCCGAATTACATGAATCACAGGTCACGCGAATGTGACAAGCGTGTCTTTCTTCTTTTCCTCCACAGTGACAAATTATATATTTATGACATGTCTGCGAATGGCCTCGAAGCTGAAAGCGACTCGGACGGCGACTGGGAAGAAGTTATTATCCCAGAGGAAGAAAAGAACCTAGAAATAACAATATCGACACGCTCAAAGCAAGACAAGTCTGTTTTGGCCGTGGCTAGCTGCACCGGCTCCATGGGCTGACTTATTCGCTGCAGGAAATTGGGATTATCCAAGTCTGAACGACTTCTGCGCACAAACTGTCACAAGCTTCACACTCTTGCCCTTCTCGCAAATGCGCGGGTCAGAAATAGATGGATAAACGACCGCTTATTACATGTAGGTTTCACCTTCAAGATACTGTTCCTCTCTAATCGTATCAGGCAAGACTATTATCCTTGACGCCGCTTTCCCTTCAAACGGCGTTTTCCATGATCCACAAGTCCCGAGTGCCAGAACAGCACAGACGCGGGCGCATGTTTGAGACTGCTATGGGTCACCTTGTCTTTTGGTGGGCCCAGACGTTCTTCGATGTCACCTTCAATGGTCATCTTCGCAACCGCACCTTCGATACAGTTCAGAAATCCGTGGAGCTGCTGGAGGAGGTGCCAGATGCTACCGAAGCCTGGGACGTCGAGCTCTTGCAGGAGGTGCTCGGCGACAAGGGCGAACTTATCAAGGGTCCAAAGAGCTTAATGAAGCATGCTCTGATGCAAAAGGGCAGCCGTGATATCAGCGCGCAGCTCTTTACAGCTCTGTGTCGTGGTCTAGGTATTCCGGCTCGGTTGGTCGTCAGCCTTCAGAGTGTCCCATGGCAAAACAACGCCGGGAAACCCAAGAAGAATTACTTCAAAGAGAAACGAGATGCTCAGGCTTCTGATGTTATTCACGATATCAAGGGAAAGGCGAAAGCGAAAGCTGATTCCAGCGCTTTTGTTGGCGACGGCCAGCGTCTCGACGGTGGCTCGGTCCCTGAAAAAAACGAAAAGGCCAAGGGCAAGGAAAGAGCTAAGCCTGCGATCAAGCTGCGCAAGACTAAATCTCAAGGCAACGTCCTGGGCAACTCTCTTTCCGGCCCTTCCACTTCAGCCTCACAAATAGGTATCATATCATTTCCAGGCACTGCACACCGCGTCCTAACATGGGATAGATCCTATCACTACCCCACCCGTGTTCTGGACAGAGGTTTTCTCCCGCCCAGACGGACGGTGGTTCCCAGTCGATCCTGTACGGGGCACCGTCAATCAAACGCACGCTTTCGACCCTTCCTATGCCTACGCCTACGGTGGGCACCTGCAGACATCCAGCGTCATCGCAAATCCCAACTCCGCGTACGCACGCCCTAGCACTGGGTCACTGCTACCACCACCAAACGCCCGGAACGTCACACGCACTTTGACAGACAACCGCATGGTTTACGTCCTTGCGTTCGAGGAGGACGGGTATGCACGCGATGTGACGCCCCGATATGCGCGACAATACGCGGCTAAGGTTGCAAAGATCCAGGGTGGTGCGAAACTGCGTGGGCGGGAAGCGTGGTGGGACCTCGTCGTGGAGAGCGTTCGACGGCCGTATCGTTTGGTGTGTGCGATTCTGTTCCATGTCCAACATATCTAATGGGTTCAGCACCGCGACGATGTCGAAGACGCGGAGCTGGATGTAGCACAGTTGCATGAGGGGATGCCTACGACGGTGGGAGGGTTCAAGGATCATCCCATGTATGTTTGGCTCTCCGGAATCTACTTCCCCTCGTTAACGTATGCCAGGTATGTGCTGGTGCGCCACCTTACGACGACACAGACCATCCATCCGCCGCCGCCTCAGACGCGTGAGCTGGGGAAGTTCAGAGGCGAACCTGTATATCCGCGGTCGTCTGTCGTTTCGTTGAAGACGGCGGAGAGCTGGATGCGCAGCGAGGGGCGGCAGGTCAAGGAGGGCGAGCAGCCGATGAAATGGGTAAAAATGCGAGCTTCCACTATTGGGCGTATGCGGGAGGTGGAGGTGATGCGGGAGGGGCTCCGCGTTGCGGGCGAGCACGCTGAGGCGGCGGCAGCCAATGACGATGACGATAATCCTGGTGAATCCAGTGCGGAAAAGATTAGCCAGAACTTGGACAAGGACGTCATGCAGGGGTTGTACGCACTGTCACAAACAGAGCTGTATGTCGCCGATCCTGTTGTTGATGTGAGTCTTTCCCTGTTCTCTGTTGTGCGATCCGACTTGACGGGAATATCCTAGGGGAAAGTCCCGAAAAACAATTTCGGTAATATCGATTTGTATACGCCTTCGATGCTACCCGCCGGTGCAGTACATCTTCCGTGTCAGTTCGACACCCTCTCGTATTCTTTATAATAATGACTCCACCATTGTAGTCAAGGGCATCGCGAAAATTGCTAGGAAGCTCGGATTCGACTTTGCCGAAGCGGTGGTAAGCATCAAATCCTGCGTAGCAGAGACACTGAATTCGCGCGGTGACCTTTAGACGGGCTTCGACTTCAAAAGCCGACGGGCGACTCCTATCATACGGGGCATAGTTATCGCGGCCGAGAATGAGGCGGCGGTGTTAGAGGTAGTCATATTTTCCTTCTGACTCCTCGAGTAACCTACGAGGGTGCGCAGGCATACTGGGAAGCCGAAAACGATGCTGCTCAGAAGGCGCAGGCTAAAAAGCGGGAGCAGGTATTGAAACGGTGGACGAGGTTGGTCCATGGGTTACGCATACGTCAGAGCTTGCAGGAAGAGTACAAGGATAGGCAGCCCGCTAATGCAGGAGTGAACGGAGAGGTTGGGATCTTCATTTCGAAACACGTTTCTTTTGTTAACGACTTTGCAGGACGTGGAAGTTCTACCAGGGCTTGCTGGCGGCGGATTCGTCGCCGGAGCGGACGACGTCGTACAGGCGTATCAATTGCCCAAATACGCGCACGTCAATCTGCCCTTTGGACCGTCCTCCAGCGGGGATTCTGCTGGGCAGCCGGGAGCGACATCCGACAGCGAGGCCGTCGCAGAGCAAGAACCATACGATCTCGAGACAATGGATGTCGACTCTGATCCTGGCATCGAAGATGTACAGCCTACTGCATCCCTCCCGGTCAAGGTGAAAACCATGCAAGAGCTGGCGGAAGAAACTTCAGCTCGACTCAACAAAGAATTTGCGCGACATAACATTGGAGAGGATGTCAACGAGGATTTAAATATTCTGTCGCTGACCCCGATCGCGTCGGCGCCAAAGGTCAAGAAGACTCGCCAGGCTAAGCCGAGTAGAGAGCGTAACGCAAAGACGAAAGCCAAAGTTGGGGCTTCTGCTGCACGCGCGCGGCGTGTGTCGAAAAGGCAGAGGAACGATGCAACAGATTCGGATTTGGAATCCGAGGAGGAGGTTGCGGAGCCGTCCCCAGCGAAGCGAGCGAAGGTTAGCAACGGTGCCCCCGCTTCTACACCAGCTCCTGCCCCAACTACCGAAGCAACAGGCAGGAGCCTCCGCCCTCGACGCACTAAAACACAGACAGAGCTTGAGAAAGAGGCGGAGCAAGAACGGGCTTTCCAGAGAGCAGTCGCAAAGTAGCCATAGTAATGCACTAATTGTTTCTATACGATTTTCTACGTGGCTTCAGGACCTAATGCTGATGGTCAATTGTGTAGCTTCAGTGAACGAAAGAAAGCAAACCTTGGGATGTGGTATCTTCGGGTAGAGTCGGCGGCGTCGGTGGAAGAAGGGTTGCGAATGTGAGGTACGAAGTATGGCCACGGACTTCAGGGATAGCCTTCGATACGCTGATTTTTGGAGGGAGTGCGGGAATGCTGGCACCAGCACGCATAGCCTGCGAGGAGGGCTCGTCGAGACTTCGAGAAACATCGCCATCTGGAGCGTCGTCAATCTCGTCATCAGTTTTCAGCCTTTTGCCACTCCCGGAATCTTCGGTCTCCGCGACTGGTAGCTCGTCCTGTCGACCCACTTCTTCACTCCGCTTTCGTTTTTCACCATGCGGGTTTTCATGACTTCTTTGACCAGCAGCAATTTGCTGTAAACGCTTTATCTCGCGTACACCCTCTGCTTTTTTTAGCTTCTCCGCAACTTCAGTGATAGATTGGAGGGCGGGGACGTGGGTCACGTCGTGGGGTCGCACCAGCGTTTCGTACATAGTAATATCTGCCACATTTAAGCTGTCAGATTAGGTTTGTGCATCTCTCTACACGGACCAGACCTGAAAATCCCTCGTCGTTCAAGGCACTGACGGTCCGCAAAACTTGCTCCATGCAGGGGCTGAAGCAGCAGATGCGCGTCGTGCGGTCTTTCTGCAGGGAAGGCGTCAAAGCAAGTTCTGGAAGGTTCAGAGGTCGAACCCACCCGCAGAGCCTGTTTGGCATGCCCGACAGCATCCCACGGAGCAGGTAAATCAAGAAAGACTGCGGATTATCGTAAAGAAACTGGGGGGCGCTAGTGAAGCATCATTACCTGAATCTACTGCATCCGTTAAATTAAACCCATCCTTGCACACGTTTTGGTGGGTCAGTGTCACAATATCAGACATTCCGTGCTGCGAGAATTCCTCTCTATCTTCTACATCAGCAGAAGAAGTGGATTGGTCGCTTTAGAAACGTACCTCGCTTTTTTGGCGCGAGCCTCATGGAATTCATAGGACCAGAGATGGCCGGCAGGCCCGATTGAGCGTGCCACCGAGTGCGAGAAAGATCCAGATCCAGTCCCTACACGATACAGAAGTTCAATTCATTTCAGAAGACCATAGAAGACGGACATGCCTATAATTCGGGTTAGATTCGACGGGCTGAAAAAAACTTGAAGAGATTGAAGGACGGAAAATGCGGCGATACAGACCAGCTTCGATAACCCGACTACCTCGGCGAATATCCAGGTATGAGATGATGAAGGAGATGTCCGCAATATATAAAATCTGTGTCCGGTGGGGAAGAGCCATCGTCCAAAGCTCCGGAGTGGGCCGTAGAACGTGGATGAATCCCTTTCCCGTGCGCGATCCAACTTTCGACCCATAAGGCATTCCGACGAGATCTGAGTGCCGGTAGTGCCCAAACTTGCTGTTAAAGTCCTTGCCGGGGGTGACAACGAGAGACTGGACGATTTCCCGAGTCTACAGGCTGGTAATTATTCTTTTGCGATGGAGAACGCGACGAATAGACTTGCAAGCCAAATTATGACTGTATCACCTGCTGCAATTTCGCGCGCGGTGGACCACATCACGGCGGAGAGTCGCAGGTAGCACGTATAGGATAATTTGAGTGTAGCAGACTGTAGATCCAAGGAATTGGATCGCGAGCAAATGTGGTTGATGTGGCACAGAAAGCTTGCAGAATCGCAGTTACGGCTTTGGTTACGGCTTGCGTTGATCCGTCTCATTATTCTCTTTCCTCAACTTGCTTCGAGCGTGCTCCTTGCTACAGGGTCTCGAAGCAATTCCACAAGAATACGCTCCGGAACCTAGCTATTGGGCTGATGCGCATCTCCCGCGGAGATTTCAAGTTTACTCGAAACACCATATTTTCCATCGTTCAGGTCCCAATGGACTCCCCATGGTGGTTCTGGACTACATATAACGGCAGTGGACGACTAGGATCCTTGCGGAAATCGCAATGAATAGCACTCCTCCGTCTGTATCATTCAGTGAGACGACATAGGCCGCAAAATGTATTGTGGCCCTGACATTTTTTTTCAGTCGTCATTCTTGACTTCTCGGTACTGCACACCGTCCTTGTTCAATCTCTCTCTAATACGATACTCTCTTAGGCTCGCTGGAAATATCTGACGGGTTCTGTTTCCGATCTGTTAGGTTCGTGGGCACTCGTCGAGCTAGTCTCTTGGCCTGATTCCGGTCCCAAGGTTGGGAGCCAAGTGACTTGCGCGAGCATTCCTTCTTCGAGCTTGTCCATCCGGAAGAGTTGCTGCGAGTCCAGCGGTTACACTGGTACGTCCGATATCGCGAGAGTTCCTTTAAGAGACCGATATGCTAGTAGTGAGACAATTTCATCAGATGAAGCTGCAACTACGGCGTACATGCGCTTGAAGCATAAGGATGCCTACAAAGGGTACCTTCGTTGCGCAGTTGTCAGCTCCATTTTCATCTCTTTCGACTTTCGCTTAAGTCCCTCTCGTAGTCGCGGTTCGTAGATTTCACGTCACTGTCTCTAGCGTTTATAAGCATTCAGGACTGTCGTCCACGACAGAATAGTGGGAAGGTATGCCAAACTTTTTGTCTCCTGCCTGCTCAAAAATCTGGCTTCAGCGTCTCCTTTGGCAGCCCAGGCAATGAGGTTCTTCACGCAAACTCAACTGCTCAAGAAATCACTGTTATCTGTCCAGCAGCCGCAAACTTTGAGTTCAGAGTGAGCCCACATGCAGTGTCTTCCGAGGCAACTCATCACCGAACATTCAGCGCTGGCACGACCCCCGACCGGTCGTCTCGAGACCTCTCTCTCCAGCTACCTCCCCAGTGCCACCAACGGCACTCCTGCCCCCATCCGCGGACCTCCCCGCCACGCAGTCCTCTCGGACCGCCCTCATCCTCGACCGCTTCTCTGTCAACTGCACCATCACATACTACTCTAACGACCAGCTCATCTCGTCCGCCGCCGCCACCAGGCGCCCGTTTTTCGACGTTGTGGCGCGCCAGGATGAAGCCATCGTGCGTAGCTGGCTGGTCGCAATCAAGACGTTTGGGGTGAACGAATGCGGGTACCCGTCGAGCGGCGGCGGGTTTGGGTACGGGCGATTTCTGCTATGCACAGAGGGCAGAGACTCGATGTATACAGACTCTCTTTTCTCGAGATCAGATATGAAACTGATTACACTGCAGGGCATCGGATTCTCCGGTCGCATCTACATGGCGCAGAAATCCGAGTCAGATGCGCGTGTCAAGCCTAGAGAATACTGTGTCTGTGGATGCGATTTTTTCTGCACATTCGGATGGTTTGGTCTGCATTCTGCGACGGGCACAGTAGTCAGTGATAACTAACCTGACAACTATTCTCTTGCGTTTTGGTGGAGGATTACAATAATATATAACCCAGCGATCCCAGCCTCCCAGAGTCTTAGACACAGCCGTCTTCGAGGAAGTGTTGAAACTTGCTACAATGTGCTCCTTTTTTTTTTGATGCTCTTAAATCACAAGAATGCTTTTTTTCCCCTCACGTCCCTTTAGGCTACGATTCTCTCTCTCGGATTTAATTAATGCAAATTTATGGCGCCACGCCGCCACTGAATTTTTACCGAAAATCGCGTTCTGTCACGGTCACCTGCCGTGATGGCGTGACATTCCGCTCTTACACTTTGCGCAGAACGCGCGGCCGCCACTCGAAATCCGATGGATTCGGATTCCGAATTTCCACAATACTCAACTTATGACGATCCCGCCCCCGAGTACAGTTCCTCTGTTCTCCAGACGCCTCCAGCTGTCACGTACACCAACCTCGTCGGTCCTAGCCACTCCAAGGCAAAATCATTGAGACGGGAGCCAAGCGGACTTGTGGACTGCCATCGGTGATTGACTTGCCTTTTGAATGCCGCTCTAATAAAGCTGTGTGCAGTATCCTCACAAAAAGTCAGTCGTGCATTCCGAGTCCTCGCCTCCACTGATACTCGACGTTCTCGCGTCTACAAGCGTTTGGACATGCGGAATACAAAGGAAAGCAGCGAGAGGTCGTCGAGGCTGCAGTTCGCGGTGTGTCCCACCCTTAGCTACTAAGCTTTCATCCTTGACTGCTCGTTAGGGGCAGACATCTTTGTGCTCGCACCGACTGGCATGGGGAAGGTAGAAATCACTTATATGTACACTTTTATGATTCTAACCCATCGTGGTGACAGAGTCTATGCTTCCAGATTCCCGCTGTCGCTGAATCGGTACTCGACTCCACAAAACTTGGGGCTTGACATGCTAATGCAGTCTAGCATGGCGTAACCATCGTAGTGTCTCCCCTTCTTGGTCCGTATATGTTCGATTCGTATTTCCTAGTGACTGATCGACGCTTTGAACGCCAGCTTTGATGAAGAATCGTGAGTGTCTTTGTTACCCTTGCTTGACCTCCTTGAGTTTAGAAATGTCAAAAGAGGTTTCTGGACTGCGAGAAAAGGACATTCCGGTAGCTGCATTAACTTCCGAAACCTCATCCACAGAGAAGACAAATGCATGTTACTTCTCGTCGTCCTTTCTCCAGTTCACACCCTTTTAGATCGTGCGCGACCTAGCTTCAGGGCATCCCGTCAATCGCCTTCTCTACAGTGAGATACATTTGTCTTCAACTGCCTCGTCTGATCATCTTTGTGAAGTCACCCCCGAAAAACTTTGCACCCCCGACTTTCTAAATACGTTAACCAAGCTATACGAGCAAAAAGAATTAAACAGGCTGGTCGTAGACGAAGTAAACTGATCCAACTCGCTGTGTGATGCAACTACTGACTTTGTTTCTATTTCTCAGGCTCACTGCATCTCCGTGCGTATCTGGAAGATTTTCGTCTACAGCGCACTCACCGTGAACAGGAATGGGGTCATGACTTTCGATCCAACTATCGCCGTCTCGGCGTCTTTCGACAAAGATTCGCGGAAATTCCGATCATGGCCTTGACCGCAACAGCTACCCCGTCGTGCGTTTAACACGAGTGGCCTCATCCAATTCTTTCCACTGAACAACCACAGGGTCCAGCTTGATATTATCCGCTCCCTCGGAATGTCAGAAGAGCATCTCGTCAAGGTTGTACACCCCTTCAACCGAGCTAACTTGTTCTACGAAGTGGGTTAACGTATATGCTTTCCGCGTCCGAAACTTGATATCGATAGGTGCGGTACATGGGAGTGCCAAATCCTGCGTCGCAGATGGCCGACATCTCCGACTATATATTCACTCTCTACGAGCGAAGGGGGAGGCCGTCTTCCGGCATAGTGTACTGCAGAAGTCGCGCCTCCTGCGATGAACTCTCTGGTTATCTGAGAGGCAAGGGCTTACATTCGCGGCCGTACCACCGTGGAATACCGTATGCCCCGTTTCGCTTCTTATTCTTTCCTAGTTATATTTTTGGTCTTAACTGGACGATCTTCAGCTCTTCAACGCTTGACAAAACATTGAAGGAGTGGTCTCGCGGCGGTGCAGGGGACGGGGGAGTGGACGTTGTATGCGCGACAATTGCCTTTGGACTTGGAATTGATAAGGTACGGAACTGCAGTCTTAAACTGTCATGCAATGAATTCAAGCCAGGGTGATGTCCGCTACATAATCCACTACGATCTTCCGAAGAGTCTCGAAGGTGCGTCACATTTCTTTTATTAGAATCAAGCTGTATTGAAAGATTTGTAGGATATTACCAGGAGACAGGTCAGTTCTCCTATATTCATATGTAGCTGCAGGCATGACTCTCGACAGGCCGCGCTGGTCGGGATGGTTCTGTAAGTCGCCTCTGCATTTGAGGGGCCTGGTCTTCATATTTCTGCAGCCGTCAAAATGCATCCTGTATTACTGTCCGTGGCGTGGCCCGATTTAATTCTACGTCAAGTCTTCACCGTAAATCCTATAGCTCGAGAAGATGTCGTCCGCGTAAAGCGGTTGGTCTCCAGTGCGCACTCCAAGCGCACCAATGCTGCCGAAAGGGCAGCTGGGCCCGCACCCAGCCAACATGCAGTGGACAGTCTGACGTCGGTACGTGCACTTCTCCGTTCACGCGTCATTTGACGAGACCACCGTCACCTACAGCTGGTGCAGTTCGCGGAAAGTACAGACATATGTCGTCACGTCGTGAGTTGTATATTGATTCAAGTCTCAAGTTGCGAAAGACAACATTTGCAGGCGATTTGCCGATATTTTGGAGAACCCATCGACATGGCGGTTCAGGAACTGGTGCGGAAATACTGCAACAAGATGTGTGATGTCTGTTTGTTCGGGTTTACTTTTCCTTCATGCTCTGACTGCTGCGACAGATATGCAAATACCCAGAAAAAACAAAGAGTCGGCATGCCAAACTATCATCAGAAGAATACGCTGCGACGCAGGTTCCCGCCCATGTGTTACGCGATGACGACGAGGACGATCCCCCACACGCTGGGCCCAGTCTGGTGAACTCCAACAATAATAGCAACAACACATTCTGGAGAACGAATGCACGAGACAGTGAAGCACAGCCCAATCATAAACGAACCAGGCCGGAGCAGACCGTCCAGTCTAGCCGTTACAAAAGGTCGAAAGTAGCGTCGAGTAGCAGCATACCATCTTATGGTAAAGATTTAGGTACGGTCCGAACTTGACTGGCATTCGAATTGGTTGACAGGTAGTTTAGCAACGAAAGCTTTCCCGTCTGCGATGAACCTCAAGAAACCGTTCAAGACCCCATTTCGTACACCCATTAACGTCGCTGCAGATCAGCCACCGGAAGTAGAGTTAAAGGATCGCGAGATATCACCTGTTGTGCTGGACGAAGATGATGTCGAACTCGAGGTTCAGCTTAATAGCGACTCAAAGTGCAGCAGACCCTGTGCGTGTGTATCTTTGCTGCCATATTTATGGCTTTCCTTGACCGCCTCCATCCATAGCTTCACCCATAGACCTCCCTGATGCAGAAATTTCCCTCGATGTGTCATTCTCGCAAAAGATCGAGGTTCATTCCGCCTCGGAAGTGGTTGGAAATAAGAGCTAATTATACTTTTCTAGGCGACTCTGCGATATGCCACTCTCACCGCCATTCGAAAGGCACTCCACAAGGTGTTCCTCCGTGGTTCAGATGTGGACAAAATATGGGCCTATTTGGGCCGAGCACGCACGAACGACGATGCCAAGTTAGTCATATCTCTTCTTCAGGCCTCATTTACTCACGAACTCCTCATCTTCTATCCATTTACTGAATAGAGCATCCATTCTCAACGATGCAGCCCATTCACTCGAATTTTCCGTGCACTCGATGTGCAGCACTGCGGACGGCTATAAACGTCGTGCGGAGGGAACGGAGGATGCTGTGCGCATTTTGAGCAAAAATTGGGGCGCGATGGATGGTTCGTGCCCGCAGCAGGTTGATGAAGACGAATGGGAGGACGCTCGTGCAGTTTTGGTGGCATTGAAGGGGGTTTGTGCGAAAAAATGAATCGCTGTTCGTTTCAACCTGGAAGACAAGCGGCGGGCTAATCACTCAACTTACAACCAGGCACATTAAATTTGAGCGATAAAAGCCACACTCTCGCTCAAACTCGCCGTTCGTTCAAATAATGTCAAGGTATATGATATATAGATTCGAACGTTCAATATTTAGCGTCATATGAAAAGTTGCACGCCAGAAGAAAAAACGACGCCCCAGACGCGCAACGCTCGCTCAAAGGTGCGTTCGGGCTGGTCTTTCAGGGTATTGAGTTCGTGTTGGATCGCCTTCAAATTATCCGAAAGCTGGCTGAAGACATCTAAATAAACATTCAAATCACTGTTGAAGACGTTGAAAATGAATGTATCGCGAGGTTACTCACCTTTCACTTGAGAAATGGCGGGAACCGCAAGGGTCATTTCCAAAAGTAGATCCTACGATGAACTAAGTTGCCAATACCCAACGAGGATCGAAATCGGCACTGTACCCGTCGTTCTTTGGCCACAGGCTTCAGCCTCGTAACTTCTTCCTGAAGCTTCACCAAATCGCGTTCGGATTCTTTCTCGAACTCTTCGCACATCTGAGTCATGTTGTCGCAGTCATCCAGCAGGTCGTCCATCAACCGGGACTGTGTCGTGAGGAAACTGAGAAACTGGGCTTCCGGAAGAGCCAAGACCTCGTCGCAATAAGCTTTCTGTACCTCAATCGGCGAAATGACAAGTATATATAGTAAATTAGGACCTACAGTAGCCTGACGGGAGGACGACTGGACCCTTGACGCCAGTGTTGTCATTGTTTTTCTCGCCGTGTTGAACATTTTGGTGTGTCCCCAGATATATTTGTACGACGTTTTCGAAGAGACAGTAGGGAGGCGTTGCCCACTTGAATGACAATAAGGAAAAGATCATGGATGAAAGTGGAGTCTGCAACACACTGATCAACATATCGCTGCAAAACAGCGAGACCGTCTTTTGTCAGGCGCGTCAGGTCGATAGTCACGGCTTGTGTTTTGGATCTTTTCGACTTTCTGACCATGGTAGTGAGAAGGGAGATGCGCTCAAGCGTACGGAGATAAGTACATTTGACGTGCGACGAGCTAAGATAGAAGCTTTTCTGATGTCCCGGACCCCTGCCGAATTGGGAGCCTCTACTTATTGCGACTTGATTGCGACGCGAATTTTGATTAGAGGTGTCGAGATAGATAATAGCCGACGAAAGCGTGTTCTATCGTCATTCAATTCATCTCGTTGACTTCCAAAACGCAGTCAGAGATAGTATTTGGAAATCTTCAATTCGCCAAACAAACGCTTTCCGCCCAATAAGGCAAGTTGGGTTTGCAGCGCTCATAATCTAGGTTTTGTAGCGGATAATACATTTCCGACAAGTACAGTTAAACACTCAACTCGACCTTGACACTTTTGGAAATTGCTTCCTGACTTTCCTTATCCGCCAACGCGGGCTCAACCCATTCCTTGAGGAAAGCGTCGACCTGTTCGGGCGCCCGACCAATGAAACTCTCCGGCTTCAGAAGTTCGTTCAACTCAGCCTTGATAGGATCGAAATACGAGTCTGCGCGGATGCGCTCGATGAGGTCGTTTTCGAGGCCCAGGTCCTTGACTTGATACGCTGCTTCTTGCGAGAGAACCTGCAGATGAAAGCCGTTCGTGATCGGAGACCGTCAGAAAAAATACACATACCCGGATCTTTTCGTGTGCTTCTTGGCGATCGCCCCCCTTCTTGACAATGGCCATGATAACGTTCTCCGTTGCCATGAAGGGCAGCTCCTGCGCGATGCGGCGCGCGATGACTTTGGGATATACGACGAGACCTTCGGAGATATTTTGCAGCGTCGAGAGGACGATGTCTGCGGTGAGGAATGCTTCTGGGAGAGTTACTCGCCGGTTTGCGCTTGCGCACGGTAAATAAAGAGAAAAGATCAGGGTAGTGAAATAAATTACCTGTCGTCCAGAGTCCTCTCAAACCATTGCACACTCGAAGTCATGAGCGCGTTTTGGTGAAGAACCATGAGATGCCGGGAAAGACTACAGACGCGCTCGGAGCGCATCGGGTTGCGTTTGTACGCCATGGCTGAAGAGCCGATCTGAGTCGACTCGAACGGCTCCTCGAGTTCCTGTTCGATTTAAGCGTGAGGAATTAGACACAGAAAGAAGAACTGGCCTTCAGGTTGGCCAGCAGGCGGATGTCAGTCGCAAGCTTGTGGGCCGTTGCCCCCAGAGATGCCAGCGGAGCAGTGACATCAACGTCGATTTTACGGGAATACGTCTGCGATGTCACGGGGTACGCGTAGTTGAACCCCGAGAGTTGAGTGACTCGTTTGTCGAGAGATTCAACCTAACAATCAGCGCAATTGGAGAGGACGGACCATGGCACTCACCTTTTCGTGGTCACCATCAAAGAGGGTTAAGAAGCTGGCCTGAGTGCCTGTGGTGCCTTTGACGCCACGGAAGCCCAGGTCGTCCCGCGCGCGCTTGAGGTTTCGCAGATCCCATAGAAGTTCCTACCATTTATGAGGTTTCACCGTTTCAAGCTCTTGTCTCGTTGAACTACTTTACCTGTATCCACAACGTGGCGCGTTTACCCACAGTAGTCAGCTGTGCAGGCTGGAAATGAGTGAATCCAAGGGTCGGGAGGGCGCGATATTGGGCAGCGAATGTCGAAAGCCGCGAAATCAATATCGAAAGCGAGCGGATCAGATAATCCAGGCCTGTGCGCAGGAACATGAGGTCCGCGTTGCTAATAAAAATCAAAAACAGTTCAACACTAGATGGATGAAAGAAGCGAACTCAGTGACATAACAAGACGTTGCCCCCAAGCTAACGAATAAGGCAGTGAAATAGACGAGGAAGTACATATCTTACTGGATAATTCCAGCTGCCGCTGGCGCCACGATTCCAAAAGTATGGACATGGGCCATAACGTCATGGCGTCGCTTTTTCTCCTCTTGCGCAGCAATCTCAAATTGCTCCGTAGTCAAATGCTACCAAAGTGAACGGGAGTTTGCATCACTAGGGGAAATCTTACGAGATTGTCCTGCATTTGAGCAATGGCCTCATCGGTGATGGGTAAGCCCAGCTCCTTCTCTGCGATCGCAAGATTAAGCCAAAGCTTGCGCCAGGTGGAAAAGCGGTTCTGATAGGTCCCAGTTAGAGCACCAAACGCGAGGCTTCGATACGTACAGCCGGAGAAAACAAATGGGACATTTCTTTGCTAGCATATCGACTATGGGGGATTGAGAGTTTGTCGAGCTAAAAGAAGGGCAGAAAAGAACCTCGAAAGAGGGCTCTGGTATGTTTCGAAGGCTTCGTCCATGCTGAACGAATTCCAGTGAAGGGGGAAAATCGTTTATTGAGCGAGGAACGAGCTAGTATCAATAAAGCGTCTGTCAAGAGAGACTAGGAAAATCGATGGATCTCTGTTTGGACAGCTGATGGGATCAATGTCCGGCAACTTCCGTCTGTGCTCTGCTTTCTCCCTCAGTCTTGAGCATGGCAGCCACGACTCGAATGGGCGGACTTGTTGTTTGCTGTCTTTTCTTTGTCGCCATCTGGCTCTTTTTCGCGGAGGAGCCGGCATACACGAGGTGCAGCCTCCAGGGAGAAAAACACCAGTCACACCTAGCACTCGCGAAAGGTAACTTTTCATGGGAATCCGTGCGTACCATCTTGAGCTTGCTTTGAAGATCGTTTTGGCACATTGCGCACAGATTTTACCCACTTAAAAAATTATCTGGACTGACTGCTACTCCGACAACCAATGCGCACGACTCAAGGTATTGGCCAATGGCCACCATATCTTGACTTTGAGGTCTGCTTCGCTGCAACTCATTTTTTGCGTCCAGGTACCTTTAGATTATGCTCATCCAGACGGCGCCTCTGCTGCCATTGCCATGATACGGGTACATTCGGGTGTAGCGCATAACTCATCCAGCTATCGCGGGCCCATCCTCTTCAACCCGGGCGGTCCCGGCGAGTCGGGGGTGGATCTAGTCGCAGGGGCCGGCGCACTGTCCTCCACAATTGTTGGTCCTATGTTCGATGTCATAGGCTTTGATCCTCGAGGTGCGAGAAGCCGCTTGGCAGACGCAGAATTTATTTGAATCGACGAGTAAGGTATCGGTCGCTCCACACCGCGTGTCTCCTTCTTTGAGAGCCGTGCTGAGCGGGAGATGGCGTATGCCGAGGACCCCCTATTTTGGTCCATGAACGCCTCTACGGATGCTCTTTCCCGTGCTTGGGCGCGCGGGATCCTGACTGGGCAATTGGCTGGCGAGCGGGTCCCGGGACGACGGAAGTCTCCGTTTCGTCAACACCGACCATACGGCCCGTGATATGCTCAGAATCATGCAGGCACACGGCTATGAGAAACTTCAATACTGGGGATTTTCGTAGGTTCTACATGTCAGAAGCCAAGAGTGATTTTTATTCTTTTAATAACAGATATGGCAGCGTCTTAGGAGCCACGTTCGCCTCGATGTTTCCGGTAGGGTCTATTTCCAACTCCAAATGTTTCTGAACGTGGCTGACCCGAGTTCTCAGGAAAATGTCGGCCGTCTAGTCATTGACGGTGTGGTGGACTCTGAAAATTATTTCGCCAGTATGCCCTTTCCTTTCTTGTATGATGGGAGGCTGAGTGTGCACCAGCCGAATGGTCCAATAATCTGATCGACGCAGAGAACGTGTGGATGTCGTTTGTCGACGGTTGTGTCTCTGCTGGGCCTTCCGGTTGTGCTTTTTTCGCCCCAACTGCCGCGGAAATTTCAGATAATGTCGAGAAAATATATGCGTATCTGCGTGCACGACCAATTCCCGTTCGAACCGACATATCATTTGGTGTCGTGGATTATCCCATGGTCGGGGCCACCATTTTTCGATCCTTGTATTCTCCCTATGACCAGTTCCCGAGGCTGGCGCAGGCCCTTGCTGATCTGTCCGAAGGCAATGGGACGGCTCTGTTCAAGATGTTCGAAACACCTCCGTTCGAGTGCACTTGTGAACCGTCGCAGTACCAGTTTGGGTCTTTTCGGGAATCTGGTGTCGCAGTGCTTTGTAACGATGGCAAACGGATCTCTCCAGATTACGAACAGGTCTTGGCCCACTATCAAAACTCAGGCAAGGTTTCCGACTGGGCGGACGTTTGGGAGTTCATTCGTATGCGATGTCTGTGGGTGCTATCGAATTACAATCGAATTGGCGCTTACACATGTCAGTGCTTGGCCGGAGTTTCCAAAGAACCATTTCCAAGGTCTTATATGATTGGTCTATTTTTCCTCTACCTTTCTTTAACCTGATATTAGGACCATTTATTGCGAACACCAGTTTCCCCCTTCTCCTTGTTGGAAACACTGCGGGTCAGACCTTACCTCAACCGTTTCTTTCGCTCCTGCTAAATCCAATCATTTTTTGTTATAGATCCGGTAACTTCTCTCTGGGCGTATGTTGTGTCCTGCATGTAAACCTGGTCGAATTTCTTACATGATATTACAGGGCCAAGAAAATGTCGCAGGGCTTTGCAGGGTCCGTCGTCTTGACTCAAGATTCCCCTGGCGTGCGGCTCTTAGTCCTTAAACATCAGAATTACTGACATGCCCCACGCAGCACTGCTCCATCTCGGGCGTATCCCTCTGCACCCAAAAGTACATCCGGCAGTACTTTTCCGATGGGACACTTCCTGAGCCAGGGACCGTATGCCCGGTTGATGCACCGATCTTTCCTACTTCTGACCTCGCTGCGGATGCCGACGCGGGCACGCAGGCCAGTTTCACTGTCTCTGCTGCAGATCGCGAGCTCTTCGAAGCTGTTCGGGAGCTGGCTAAAAAGTCGATTTTTCGCTTCCCCGCGGGGATTTGAGTGATTTTTGAATGGACTGTGGTATCCTCCGGAAATCGAATCATGTACTTTCTCCTCTGTAACTATGTGCAGTAAGTAAACTACCAAAACCATTCGCTCTTGAAATACAGATCGGAATCTCGTAGAAAAAGAAGCAGAGACTCCTACCTGGATTTATCAATAACGCGTAAATCCATAAAACACAGGTGCGACGATCAGTGGTTGGATGTCCAGTCTCGCGGAGATAACATCTATTGTGAACCTTCGCGCGAATTCGTCGAATTACCGCTATTTTCCAGAGTTTCGCGTCGAAGTCGCTGGTGTTGTTCCAAATATTCAAAGGCAGTATTTATTTAGCTTCAAATTATTATTGCCGAACCTTTAGGTTTGGCTCCCAACAGGATTTTGGTCACTCACATTGTTTGTATGTGTATGGGATTGCACCGCCACACAAAGTTGTCTCGATAGATTTTCGACACTCACGCTGTTTGTACCTGTGTGCATTTGCACCGCCACACAAAGTTGTCTCGATACATTTTCGACACTCACGTTGTTTGCATGTGCTTGTCTCGGCCACCTATCTGCCACGTATCCCTCTATGTACGACATTCACGGACTTTTACTGGCTTAGCTCAAGGCTAGTGAACCAACTTATACTACTCACCGCAGAGCTCTTTGCTTCTGTTGTCTTTTCCTCTGTTCACCGAGTGCGCCTACCGCGACAATGAGATAGAGACACTTGGCTGGGTTTCTTTATTTGTATGTTTTTACTCTTAGTGGGCCGGGCCGTGGTGTATATATACATGTGTTCAGTGGGATCCATTCTCTCCCCACCCTTCTCGAAGGGAGCCAATGTAACCGAGGGCCCCAGCTGCTAGCTAAGTAAAATCCTATTGGTACTCCGAGCGTGATGTCACTGTCCTGTCATCCAGGTATTGACGGTGTGCTTGCTTGCAGTTCTGTTGTATCGCACTCCGCTGCCTACGCTGGATTTCGTGCACACTCTTATTCTCGTTCCCAGATGTTCTACGGGCATTCACTGCTCACTACACTGGCGGGCAGGAAATGTTGAGATGTTGAATTGGGGGCGAGTGTAAACCTGCCTACGTCTGTTTACTCATCACATGACCGCTTACCTACTTACTTATCCTTTTGTCTCTTACCACCACGCCTGGCGCTCTAGAATATACAACGGGCTTATTATTTCTTTCTGGTTCTCTCTAAGTCTGCCTAGTGTTTCTCCCCTGTGTTATACAGGTGAGTTTCCACTTTTGAAATAATACCGCTCCATCTGTATTGCAACACGATAATCGGGGATCACGACGATCTCTGATATATAGCGATTTGCCTCCGTTTTTGCCTCCGTCTACCTCGCGTATAAGCGAGACACGGACTGCCTTTTCCGTTCACTGTCTGCCGCGACTACGAGCCACCCGCTCACTCGCAATCCCCAGAAAACCGTGCCACGTCAGAAGAACACAGCCACCTTTCCCCAAACTTTTTACACTCGACGCTTTCGAGCACGCAGACAAGCTGTCGCGTGTACCCTCTACACCTGTACCTTTGACAACGCGGCGGAAGGCGAAGAAACAGCAGGAGCAGGACGGCATTCCTGAAGAACCGTCCAGCCCTCTTCCTCCTCCAACTCCGTCTCCGCCTCGTAATCTTAGAAATCCACGTGTATCTCTTGCGTCTTCGACAGACTCCCCTTTATACGCTGCTCCAGTCCTCCCTGCTACCATGTCCTCCGATAAAGCTGCAAAGAAGAACGCGACGATTGACACCCAGACGGGTAAACTTCCGACGCTTAATAAAGGCGACATCACCCCACTCCTCGCTCGCCAGTTCGAGACAGCATGCCGCAACGCGTTCCACGCCAAAGACGTAGCCGCCGACAAACAGACCGGAATGGTTTTCGGATGCTTCCAAGACCCCCGAGTCGAAATGTGGCTTAGCGCTGCGGGCGAACGCGAACGTTTAGCTGCCATGACCTTCACTGATTTCATGAAGGCTTTCCGTGCTAAGTTCTTGAAACCAGACTGGCAGCAGCGCACACGCGACGAGGTCATTGGGACGAAGATGCTCGACTCCGAGACCTTTGACCTTTGGGCGACGTCCATACAAGTCCATAATTCCTTGCTTGTTGATACCCCGTACCACCTCAATGACGAGCTTCTCCGCCACACCCTCCTCGCCAGTATGAACCCGAAATTGCGTCGGATCGTCGGGAAAGACAAGGCCATCAAGGCTCTTCTCCCCACGGATACCTTTGACGCTTGGCGCGCACTGGTCGTCGAGCTCGACGAGGAGCGTCTCATCGACGCCGAAGAGGAGGAACAGAAATTCGAGGAACGTCTCCGTAAACGCAAGGCTACGAGCGGCTCTACTGAGGACCGCGCTCCGAAGAAAACCAATTCACGTTTGGGCTCGTCCAAACCCACTTCGACCGCGTCTGCCGCTACCGCCGGAACACGTCGTACCGTACCGAAGCTCGAGGACGACGAGCGCGAGTTGCTCACTGCGAATGATGGCTGCAACAAATGCCGCCAGTTCTATGCTGGGCATCGTAGCGCTGATTGCACGAACGACTTCCCGGACCCTGAGACGTATCAGCACCTCACCGCCGCGATGGCCGCCGCAGCCAAGAAGGCCAAGACGGGAAAAGCTCCAACGAAGCCTACCCCGGTCGCAGCAGTTATGCCGTCTATCGAGGATCTAAATGACTCCTTCGATACGGAAGAAAGTCTGGATCGTTCTGTAAGTCAAACTCATTCCGTCCCACACCTGATCTGGCAATGCATGATCGACGGTCCTCCCGGGCTGCTCCCTCTGTTTATTAAAGCTCTCATTGACGATGGCGCCCATCTAGCGTTGATTGATGAAGCTCTTGCTACCGCGCTTGGACTACGCCGCTTCAAACTGAAGAAACCTGAAGAAGTCGGCCTCGCTTTTGCCACGAATTCCACCGATACTACTACTTTGACTGAATACGTACGTTTACGAGTACACTCTCTTGATCAACGTTGGACTTCTACAACTGTACGCGCTGTTGTCTGTACTGGCCTCTGTGCCCCAATCGTCCTAGGCTTACCTTGGCTAGCCAAAAATCACATAGTAATTGATCATGCCGACCGCACCGTGATAGATAAACGGTGCGGATTTGACTTGTTAAATCCACCTGAGCTACCTAAGCCGAAACCGCCTGTTATTAAACTCAAACAAAAGCTCGAGAAAACGAACCGAGACCACAAGGAAATGCTGAAGGAGCTCAACGCAGTATGCGACAAACGAAGATTCGATCTCAGGCATAAATTTGAGAAAGTGAAAAAGGTGGACGTGATCGCTGCAGTTCGCGAACGAGTTGAAACCTTGGCACATTTTGCGGAACTGCAGGAACGCGGAGATAGAATCCGTCGAGAATTTCCAGTACTTTTCGAGCCTATGCCACATGTGGATGACCTGCCGACAGATGTCTTGTGCGAGATAACCGTAAAAGACGCGAGTTTACAGTTCCAGACACGCTCTTATCAGAGCCCTCGGAAGTATCGCGATGCTTGGCAGAAGTTGATAAAAGGGCATTTGGATGCGGGTCGGATACGCCCATCCAACTCGCCTCATGCTTGTCCTGCTTTCTTGATTCCGAAGAAAGATCCTACTGTTTTGCCAAGGTGGTTAAATGATTATCGTCCTATTAACGCGAATACAGTCCGGGACAGTTTCCCGCTGGTTAAAGTCGACGACATCCTAGCTGATTGTGCTAAAGGAAAAATATGGTCGATAATCGATTTTACGGACAGTTTTTTTCAAACACGGGTGCATCCTGACTCGGTCAAGTACACTGCGGTGAACACACCACTGGGATTGTATGAGTGGCTAGTGATGCCACAAGGGTTGCGTAACGCACCTTCAATACAGCAACGTCGTGTAACTGCGGCATTGCGGGAACTCATAGGAAAAATTTGCCATGTGTATATTGACGACGTTATTATATGGTCAAATTCTGTAGAAGAGCATGAACAACATATCAGGATGGTTTTTGAAGCGTTGAAAAAAGCGAGACTGTACTGTAATCCGAACAAGACCAAGCTCTTCCAGTATGAGGTCGAGTTCTTGGGCCATCGGATCTCTGCACGCGGCATAGAAGCCGATGTAAAAAAGGTTGAACGGATTGTCCATTGGCCAACGCCAAAGTCTTCGACTAATGTGCGTGCCTTTTTGGGCCTAGTGAGGTACATTTCAAAATTCCTCCCAGCACTTGCGGACTGGACTCCTACCTTGGAAAGTTTAACAACCAAGGAGTGCGATAAGAAATTTCCGGAATGGACTGCCGAAAGTCAACGTGCTTTCGATGAAATAAAGAAACTTGTAATAGGCAGAGATTGCCTCACTGTGATAGATCACGAAAACCGCGGTGATAACAAGATTTATGTTACGACTGATGCTAGCGATCTCCGCTCCGGGGGGATGTTGTCCTATGGTCCCACCTGGGAAACGGCGCGGCCTGTAGCCTTTGACTCGATGTCATTTAAAGGTGCGGAGTTGAATTACCCGGTGCATGAGAAGGAGATGTTGGCTATAATACGAGCCTTACGGCGGTGGCGCGTAGACCTTATAGGGTCGGAATTTGTTGTGTATACCGACCACCGCACGTTGGAGAATTTCCACACACAGGAACACCTGTCGCGGAGACAGGCACGTTGGACTGAATTTATAAGTCAGTATGACTTCAAGATAGTTTATGTAAAGGGCGATGATAATACCGTCGCCGATGCGTTGTCCCGCACAGAGTTCGAGTCCACCGAAGCGGAAAAAGCCGCTGAGGAACACTGGTCAATGGATGAAGAAATGCAAAAAGATAAAATTGCTTCCGTGATGCCTCCGCGTTTTGATTCCGCCTTTCACACGGTGAATTGTTTGGCGAACACGCGGATCAGGATGACAGCGGGGGCAGCCCACGCTGCCACAGCACCTATTGCTAGTACACTCACAATATCCGCCGACGAGTCCTTCCTGGCGCAAATCAAAGCTGGCTATGAAAGTGACCCTTGGTGCAAAAAATTCGACTCTGCTAGTAAAGGAATCGTCGGACTGGAACTACGTCAACCGGAGGGTCTCTGGTATGTCGGGGATCGATTGATAATTCCACGGGTGGGTGACCTCCGTGAAATTCTGTATACGTTGGCGCACGACAGTTTAGGCCATTTTGGCTTTGATAAATCGTACAAATCTCTGCGCGACTGCTATTACTGGCCGAACATGCGGCGCGATCTGGAGGAAGCTTATATTCCTTCTTGCACTGATTGTCAACGGAATAAATCGCGTACTGTCAAACCTGCTGGGCCGCTGCACCCACTACCTATCCCAGATGCCCGAGGTGATTCCGTTGCGATTGATTTTATTGGCCCGCTGCCAGTGGATCAAGGCTACAACTGTATTGTAACATTTACAGATCGTTTGGGGGCTGACATCCGACTTGTGCCGACCACTACAAAATTGACTGCTCCTGAACTTGCCCTCTTGTTTTTCGACAACTGGTATTGCGAAAATGGTTTACCTCTGGACATTGTGTCCGACCGCGACAAACTGTTTATCTCTGAATTCTGGCAAGCTTTGCACAAGCTCACCGGAGTTAAGTTGAAGATGTCCACTGCATATCATCCGCAAACTGACGGTTCTAGCGAGCGTACCAACAAGACCGTAAATCAGGCCGTCCGATACCATGTGGGTCGAAATCAGACGGGTTGGGTCCGCGCGCTGCCTCGTGTACGTTTCGATATCATGAACACTGTGAACGCTTCTACCGGTGAAACGGTTGTGCACTAATATGCTTAAGTGAAGCTAGCGGGCCTATCGCCGGGCTTCCGAAGAAACCACCAACAACAACCACACTACCAACCCTCAAACACTACTCCCAAAGATAAAGTGCTCTCTCCTTGTGAGTTCGGGTCCGGGCCGTAGTATGCGACCAACGGGCTTGGAACAACACAGAATCTATCTCTTCCTTGTCTTAGGTCCGAGGACCCGTCTTTCCATCTTAACAACAACCTCAATAGTGGGACTAACACTCGACGCAATGCGACCACTGCAACCTCGATGAACGGGGGGTAAACGGTGGATACAAGGTGGCTACAACCAGCTACAGCTGAGCACACCAGGGCAGAGTTTGACACGACTTGGGAAAATCCCCGCAACTGGCAATCCAGAAGACTATTGAGGCTAACACTTCAAATCAATGCTTCCTCACACGACAATACGCGGACCTATACGCCTCCTTGCGCTAGGGACATTTCTCTATTTTGGTTCAGGCATCTAAGCTCACACTACGCGTCCAGCTATCGGTCCTACAAACTTCCACATAGTGGGGGAGCAGGCAAAGTAACTGACAAGGTAATGCCAAACTTAGGGTAGGTAACCCGGTTCAACTTCTTCTGATAAGGCTCAAGCTTGCACCACAAGCGTCCAGCTATCGGTCTTACAAACTTCTACCGGCCCAATGCGCAGTAGGGGAGCAAGCAAAGTAACTGACAAGTTGTGACTCCCAAGCTGAGGCGAACACCCCATTCAATTCCTAGGCTGAATAAACCTTGTTCCACTTCCGGTTGTAGGGTTCAAGAACCACTAGAACTATCAAAAGCACTCCAGCCCACTACGGCACCATGTAGCTGCATGAGTCGGGGGGAAGGCAATACAATTATCCTTTCCTAGGGCTCTCAAAGAGAACACCCTTTATTTTATATGTGGAGGCCCTAGGACCAACAACATGAACCTTTTCCTTAATAACTCAAAGTTTCCACAGAGTCTTTCTGGTTCCAATAAAGACTACAATAACAGATTGCTCTGCCAGTAACCTGAGACGAGCCAAACACCAAGCACTGTCCAAGGAATCAAAGGTACAACCCAGTTGTGACCAGAGATCAACTTAAAGACTGAGGTGGGGGGATCAAATCTAATTATTATGGCCTTTACAGTGGCCTTATATACTAATGGTACATGGGCATGAGTCAACATAAGTTCATAAGACATAAAGGGATGCCGGGCAGCCTCGTCGTGATAAGAGATGTCAATGTCATCAATATTTGATGTTCCGTGGGAAATTCCCATTCATTCAGGCATTTGTGGTACGAATATGCTCGGCCCCGGGTAAATTGGGTCCTCTTAGCAATTCTGCACATGTCATTGAGGTCCTAGAGTGCTCTGGACCATGTCTAAGCCACAGAAACTCCGAACCAATCAAGAGACAAGCTCAAACTGGAGTTGCATTCTTTGTTTGGCAGCAGCCACCGCTCTTGACAGTTGTGGCTGTGCTTGTCAATCAACATCTCAGTGCAAGCTCGTTCTTGTCCCTAGCTCAAGTATCCACTTGAACTCTGCTAGTGCCAGTGCCTAGGAACAAGTACCTTAGTTCCAACTGATCCTAGTTCCTTCTATAAAGCTTCCTCTGAGTGTATATTGCTCAGAACAAGTCCTGTAGTTCCAATTCCAACTAGTCTGTGCAATTCAAGTTCCACACAGGCTAGGACCGATCCTAGGGTCCTTGTATATGCCTAGGGTTACCGAATATATGATAATCCAATCCATCAACTCTAAGTGAAGTCCCTTTCAAGTCCATCTGTGGTTTCATTGGGTTTCTTATCTTGGAATATTCCTTTATGAATGTCTGGGCAGTTCTATCTCCAATTGATAATGTACTGGACCTAGCACAAGCGCGTCCCACTCGTGTGCAGTCACAATACTACAGCCAGCAGCTGGAGTACACTCTGGCTCTCCTTTATATCACCGAACAGAGGCCTAGCGCACTAGATTGTAGTAACGACTAGATGCTCTCTTACGATCCTAGGTGGTTTGCATTCTGTCCTAGAAATCGCAAAATACAGCCAGAGGACGCGTGTATGCGTGTCACGCCGTCTCATCTCCCCTTCACTAAATCTCAACCGTCCTCGGTTGCCGCTCAGTTATTAACTTTGCGATGTTCAGTGGTTCTTAGGATGATATCTCCTCAAGAACGTTCCTGGTTGTTTCCTTCTTGCCCAAATTATGGACGCCATTCATAGTTCAATTTTCCGTCCCAAATGTGGCTTATGTGGTTTACACACAGATTTGATTTCCAGTTCCCTCAGCACAGTTGCTGATAAAATTCGACTTCATTGCCAACTTTGCTCTTTCCAAGTCAAAGTCTGACCAACATAATTGGTTGGCAGTCTACACTGTTTCTATTCACATCCTAGGATTTCTATTCTCTGGTTGCTTCTACTAAACCGAGGTTATGATCCTCAATTTTTCGAAAATTTGTCCACCGGTCAATTGAACTGGTACTTGGCCATCTCCCCCCCACTAGATAAATATCAACTGTCCGCAGTTGAGCATTTCGAGTGAAAGACACCTCAATGCCATCCAATAACCAAGTGTGATCAGTTTCTGAATATCTGCACTCGACAATTTCGCAACTGGAGTTTTGCAGATTTTTCTCGTATCTTGCAGACTAGACAGATAGAGTTAACTGCCTGTGTGCACTGTCTTCATGACATATCTATCGTCAAGTACTCCTAGGGTCATTGTAACATGAACAGTCCCTGAATGTGCCTCTTCGATTTTCCCTCACAACTGTGAGAACTCAATTCTGAATTCTCCCACTGTTGCGATCTAACTCAGACTGTGAGACTCAACCAAAGTTTGAACGTCAGGAGTCCTCTCAAGTCCGAATTCTATCAAACAAACTGGAAGTGGTTACATCTTAGGCTTTCAAGCTCTGAGAGTCCAAATTCCTGTTCGTTCTAGTATTCTGTTCTTTTCAAATTGCTTGTGCGTACTTTACTATTGAAGCTTCCAATACAAACCTGGTACAGTCTAGGTACAAATAGTGCCTTTAGACCTTCATTCTATGATCATTAGCCTCCTTCCCCTCCAGTGAAAAAATTCAACTGTCCCCAGTTGAGCCAATTCAGATGTACAGGGTTTCGACTTCACATAAAATCAACCAGATTTCTTCGAAATTTCAAAGTAATAGTGCGTAGGCATTTATTACAATGCCTGTCCTTCCTAGGAGTTTGAAGCAAGTCACACATCTCAATTCCTTAGAAATGTTCTTGAAATGTGAAGGGTACTTTGCTTCCCCGACATTTATTAACAAGAAATTCTTTGGAACACCATTTCCGAACTTGTTTCATCATTCAGTTCCATGGTTTGAGTATGTGCCATTCCTCATCTCCCTTTCTTATGCATGAATTCTAGAGTTCAAACGAATGTTGTATTCGATCTAGCCAACTCAGTGAGATGTGCGCTAGCGGCATCTTTTTCAACCAAGTTGTATAGTACAACAAGTTTCCTCGAGGTTATGTGGCTCGAAAAAAAAATTGTTGCATGCCCTCTAAGTGTATCCACACTTTGGGAACTCGTCAGTTCACCATTTCATGTTCCTTTTCATCGCTTGTGAGCTCAGATTTCACACCAATTTTCAACCACTTCAAAATTCCCAGTTTCTTGTTGCCAACTTCGCACTTCTGAAGTAGCCAAGGTTCCTAGGATCCATTCATGGGAACTGTGGTTATAACATCGATTCACAACCAAAATGGTGACCTCAGTCTCACCCAACTTCATTGCATTCATTTCTACTGCAATTGGCTATTACAGTTTCAATAGCAATTCATTTCTTCCGATCCTTAGTTAGAACTTCAACTGTAACAATCATTCTTCAACCATATACAAATTCCAAGGCTTGGAGGTCGTCTTCATACTTCTGAAGCGACTCAAGCTCCTAGGGTTCATACATGGGAAGCATGCGCACAATTTCATTTCCGACTAGTTGTCTGTTTCTGTACAAGGGTCTGTACAAAAGTGTGCTCTGAATAATTGTCATTACAGAGACTTGCTACGCTGCATTGAAAGCATAGGGTTTTGATTTCTGACCAAGTTCACTTTCAACTTGCGGTTCGGCCGCAAGTTCGAAATGCTGAGCATCGGCAGAGTCAGATATCCTTCTGACATCCCAAAGTCGAAGAAAGAATTCGCTCCAAGGAACAGCAATTCATTTCTCGAGCTAGGGGGTCCTGAACAGTGTTTGTCTGTTGCAGTAATTGCTGCACCATCGTAAAAGGCACAGGGTTTGGTTTCTGAAAGGCTTGCGAGTTCGAAATGCGAAGCCCTAGCTGATCCAGGTTTCCTTCTGGATGTACCAAAGACGAAGAAAGTCCACCCCTAGGGGTTGATTTTTTCCGACTTTGGGGCCTTGGATTTTCGGACAAGTCCTAAATCCAAGTACAGAAACTCGGTGGGTTTCCCCTTGAGAGTTCTGTAATATACCAGTCCAACTTGAACATTCATGGCAAGGTTGAAAGCCTATGCAAGCTAGCAACCAACTGAATCGTCCATTTCAATGATACAAGTCGCGCTTCAAGAGTCTGAACCACTCTTGAAGACTTTTTCCTCTGAACTGTAACCTTGTTCAGGATAACACAGCAGTCCAACGGAAAATCGCTCCTAGGACTGTGAGGGGTACATTGACGATTCACTGTAATCCTTGTGAATCGTGCTCCTAGGAATTGAATCTCCTGGAAGACTTTTCATTCCGAACGGTGACCTTGTTCAGAAATCGTGCTCCTAGGACTTGAACCTCCTAGAAGACTTTTTCGTCTGGACTGTATCCTCGTCCAGAGAAATAATCGCAACAGCTCAATAGGACGTCCATCCTAGAGTGCCGTTGGGAACATTACAATTCAGCGGTGACTTTGTGAATTGTGCTCCTAGGGCTTGGACCTCCTAGAAGACTTGCAAATCTGAACGATGATCTTGTTCAGAAATCGCTTTGAGGACTTCAACTTCCTAGGAGGCATTTCATTCCAAACGATAACCTTGTTTAGAAATCATGCTGATAGGACTCAAGTAGCCTCGAAGACTTGTCATTCTGAACTATATCCTTGTTCAGAAATTGTGCTTCTGGAACTTGAACATCCCAGAAGACTTTTCCATTCCGACCAATGACTCGGTTCAAAAATGTGCTCCTAGGACTCTAACGGCCAAAGAGACTTTTCATCTGGACTGTAACCTTGTCCAGGAAATAACAGCAACTCAATAAGACTTTCATTTTTTGAGTGCCGGTGGGGACATTACAATTCACTAGTGACCTTATGAATCGTGCTCCTAGGACTTGAACCTCCTAGGAGACTTGTTCATCTAGACTGTAACCTTGTCTAGGAAAATTCGGTAAATCGAACAAGTAAATGTTCAATAGACCAGGTCACAGAGGAATTGCTTCGACTGCGTCCCAATATTAAAGTCTTTTCAAAAGACGGTCTGACCTCCAAGATAATTCTGTACTGATCCAAACTGGACCCTCGCGGTGGGCTCCAGATGAAACGGTTGTGCACTAATATGCTTAAGTGAAGCTAGCGGGCCTATCGCCGGGCTTCCGAAGAAACCACCAACAACAACCACACTACCAACCCTCAAACACTACTCCCAAAGATAAAGTGCTCTCTCCTTGTGAGTTCGGGTCCGGGCCGTAGTATGCGACCAGCGGGCTTGGAACAACACAGAATCTATCTCTTCCTTGTCTTAGGTCCGAAGACCCGTCTTTCCATCTTAACAACAACCTCAATAGTGGGACTAACACTCGACGCAATGCGACCACTGCAACCTCGATGAACGGGGGGTAAACGGTGGATACAAGGTGGCTACAACCAGCTACAGCTGAGCACACCAGGGCAGAGTTTGACACGACTTGGGAAAATCCCCGCAACTGGCAATCCAGAAGACTATTGAGGCTAACACTTCAAATCAATGCTTCCTCACACGACAATACGCGGACCTATACGCCTCCTTGCGCTAGGGACATTTCTCTATTTTGGTTCAGGCATCTAAGCTCACACTACGCGTCCAGCTATCGGTCCTACAAACTTCCACATAGTGGGGGAGCAGGCAAAGTAACTGACAAGGTAATGCCAAACTTAGGGTAGGTAACCCGGTTCAACTTCTTCTGATAAGGCTCAAGCTTGCACCACAAGCGTCCAGCTATCGGTCTTACAAACTTCTACCGGCCCAATGCGCAGTAGGGGAGCAAGCAAAGTAACTGACAAGTTGTGACTCCCAAGCTGAGGCGAACACCCCATTCAATTCCTAGGCTGAATAAACCTTGTTCCACTTCCGGTTGTAGGGTTCAAGAACCACTAGAACTATCAAAAGCACTCCAGCCCACTACGGCACCATGTAGCTGCATGAGTCGGGGGGAAGGCAATACAATTATCCTTTCCTAGGCTCTCAAAGAGAACACCCTTATTTTATATGTGGAGGCCCTAGGACCAACAACATGAACCTTTTCCTTAATAACTCAAAGTTTCCACAGAGTCTTTCTGGTTCCAATAAAGACTACAATAACAGATTGCTCTGCCAGTAACCTGAGACGAGCCAAACACCAAGCACTGTCCAAGGAATCAAAGGTACAACCCAGTTGTGACCAGAGATCAACTTAAAGACTGAGGTGGGGGGATCAAATCTAATTATTATGGCCTTTACAGTGGCCTTATATACTAATGGTACATGGGCATGAGTCAACATAAGTTCATAAGACATAATGGGATGCCGGGCAGCCTCGTCGTGATAAGAGATGTCAATGTCATCAATATTTGATGTTCCGTGGGAAATTCCCATTCATTCAGGCATTTGTGGTACGAATATGCTCGGCCCCGGGTAAATTGGGTCCTCTTAGCAATTCTGCACATGTCATTGAGGTCCTAGAGTGCTCTGGACCATGTCTAAGCCACAGAAACTCCGAACCAATCAAGAGACAAGCTCAAACTGGAGTTGCATTCTTTGTTTGGCAGCAGCCACCGCTCTTGACAGTTGTGGCTGTGCTTGTCAATCAACATCTCAGTGCAAGCTCGTTCTTGTCCCTAGCTCAAGTATCCACTTGAACTTTGCTAGTGCCAGTGCCTAGGAACAAGTACCTTAGTTCCAACTGATCCTAGTTCCTTCTATAAAGCTTCCTCTGAGTGTATATTGCTCAGAACAAGTCCTGTAGTTCCAATTCCAACTAGTCTGTGCAATTCAAGTTCCACACAGGCTAGGACCGATCCTAGGGTCCTTGTATATGCCTAGGGTCACCGAATATATGATAATCCAATCCATCAACTCTAAGTGAAGTCCCTTTCAAGTCCATCTGTGGTTTCATTGGGTTTCTTATCTTGGAATATTCCTTTATGAATGTCTGGGCAGTTCTATCTCCAATTGATAATGTACTGGACCTAGCACAAGCGCGTCCCACTCGTGTGCAGTCACAATACTACAGCCAGCAGCTGGAGTACACTCTGGCTCTCCTTTATATCACCGAACAGAGGCCTAGCGCACTAGATTGTAGTAACGACTAGATGCTCTCTTACGATCCTAGGTGGTTTGCATTCTGTCCTAGAAATCGCAAAATACAGCCAGAGGACGCGTGTATGCGTGTCACGCCGTCTCAACGGTATTCGATGTATGAAGCGAGCACCAAAGGCGCCCGGTGCACCATGAACACGGAGATAGGATGCCGCTATTCGCTCACGAGGTACACGGTGTCCAGCAGCTTGAAGCCGCCCCTTGATCATCCGCCGGCCAAAGTTGGGGAAGATTTGGAGGATGGAGGTGAGGAAGAAGTCGAGTTCGTCATCAGTCAATGATGACACAGGTGCGGAAGTAGAAGTGTACGTGCGTGCAACCGTGCCATCCAGTTGAGGGACATCTCTGTACACGGGCTGCCCTGGTTGTACAAGCCCGTATTCAAGAGCGCGGCGACGAATAGTGCGTGCAGAGACGTTGAATATGCCCTGTAGCCCACTAGGGCCACGGAGGGTCAGTGCATGGGACAAAAAGGCTGGGTCGATTTCCACTCGAGGGCGACCTCCGGTGTGGGTGCGCGCTGTAACGACCAGACGAGAACTGGTGGGTGGGTCAGAGGACTGATGGCGAGCTTCGTTAAGAGAGTCCATCATGGCGGTGATGCTTCTTTCGAGGGTGGCAAACTCGTCAGGAGGAATGGCTGCCCGGTGCTGTAGACACTCATGAGATCGATCTTTGGTAGGAAGAAAAAGGACTTGCCCTGTCGGCTGCTGAAAAGAACTGAAGAGCCTCGTTGACCTGATAATTAAGCTGGGCTTCGGCTCCACGTTGGGTGCGCAGAGTGCGAATAACATTGCGCTTTAGGATCTGGTACGCAGCCCGTAGATTCTCGAGGACTTCAGAGGACATCGATGTGAGAGCGAGAGAAGAAGAGTGGTGAACACTCACGTGGGCGTGTTGACCTCTGCCTTGCCTTGGCTGCCTTGGCAATCTGCAGGCAATCAATGGTGTCATGGAGATGCTGCGGAGAAATGATTGTAGCACGCTTATCAGACCAGAACAGGTTGAGATCCTCGTGTATGCATGGGTTCAACATCCTCGAGATCTGTTGAGATCTCGAACACCGTTTGGCTACTATACAAACACACGTTCATTGCCCGGCACCGAGATCTCGAGGGATCCTGATCGACGTATGATGTGGAAAATACCTCGACTAGAACAAAAGCTCCAAATGTCTCGGGATCCTGCGAGATCTTCCGAGATCTCGACAAATCTCGAGGATTCTCTCAGGATCTCTCGGGATCTCGCAAGAACTCGACCGCTTAGCCCTAAAAGTAGTGGTTTTGTCCAGTAACCGCCACCAAATGGAGGGGCATTAGTGAAAATCACTGTTTTTGATAAAAATTTGATCCGCGCCTTATGTTCCGCAAATAGCTGTAAATAGTGAATGACGGAAAATGATAACTTTCTTACCGAATATGGATTGACACGATATTCCCTTCGTCGCTCCACAAATCCATGCGGACCTGCCCAACACTTTCTTACTTTGGGAGTATCTTGGTGTTGAAACATGGCTCTGATAATGCCGCCGAGTGGACCTTTGCTTGAAGATGATGTGATTGTGGTGTAACATATTGCGGTCAGTCATCGAATCCAAAGTTGTACGTTGAAGGATTCCGATCAATTGGAATAGTTGAAATCAAAATCTAACACCGCCAAACGAGGAGTTCAGCGAGAGACCTTACTACACGGTGCAACTCACCGATGTCTTCCACACAGAGGAGCTCGACCTGCGCGACGTGCCCTCGCAGATCTACGACTAGCTTTCCTCGCGCTGTTCTGGTTAATTCTTGGGCCGTCAGTCCCAGGCAGTGTGTCAGGCACAGTGATAATGCGTGAGCTCGAACTTGAGCTTGAGCCGGGGGCAGTTCACTCCACTCTGATACAGAAGAATGCCGAATCGTTAGAACGCGACTTGACACACAGAGCGATTCGAAGATGGGGAAGCGGTGAAGCAACAGGCTGTTGAAGGTTGGGGTGTGATGCGCAGAGGAGAACGTCTGTGAGAAAGGAGTGTGGTGGCGACGCTGGATGTGTGTCGGGTCCCACTAACAAACGTATTAGGATCTCGCGCGCCACGATCCCTCGTCTGCGTGCACATCCCCAGCCTCACCGACCCAAGCGCTAGACTCGCAAGCGCTCACGCCGCGCTTCCGGGACAGTGAGACTACAGTGTCGTCGGGCCTGCAGGCGGGAGGGGCGTTGAGAAGTGTTGATGCGGCAAGCGGAAGCGTACTTGTCTGGGAATGAGTATGTGTGTATACTGTATAGCTGAGAGAGGGGAGAGTATGACGGTCGGAGTGTACATTTATTATTTTGCACGCGCAATTGATGCGCGCTCACTCAAATGGCTTGCGCGCTCACTCAAAACCCTTGCGCTCACTCAATGCTCAAAAATCAAATCTTGTCCAGAGCTGTTAAAGAGCTGTTGTCCTGATGTACAGGCTTTGGAATTCGATAACTGTACATGTTTAAACGCGTGGAAGGCCTCAGGCGGCCAGGCCTCGGGAGGAATGTCGGAACTGGGAAAATGTGTGTATTCTTTGAAATCTCTCTTCAATTCAAGTATCTACAGCGGGCCGTTAGGACCCCATGGAACCTTTTGCAATGTTATTCAAGTTTGGCCTCCACGTCGACACAATTGGTCCGTGACTGAATTCAAAAGTCCACATACCCGCGGGGCTCGACTCGTATGCCACGGCGGTATGTTCCACCTACGTGCACGTCCTGGATACTATGCCTTTCTTTTTGTCTCGGCTCTCATTCAATCTATCGCCGCTCTCAGGTGGCTTGCCCAAAGTGCGATGCATCATAATCACACTCTACGCCGATGGACTCTGACTCGCGGAGCCCAGTACTGCTGTTTGGCCCTTCCCAGACAACCACGACACTATTGCGGACGTGATTTGCATGGCCGAAGGTGGACGCACCGCAACGATAGCGTGAGGATTACATGTATGTCTTGACGAGTTCTTCACAAGTTTGTTTTGAATCTGGGATCGGCCTTCTGCGACATCCCGCGTACACACTTCGGTTACGGCGCAATACGCTGGGTTTTACCACAGACCCTACGGAGGCGCCACGGCCGAAGTTTGCGCAGAGGTTCCCGGGGCCGTGCCCCCCTTTCCCATATTTTCTGCTTTTATTTATTCGCGTTCTCAGACGGACCAGCTCGCAACGTCGGCCATGTCGGGCCCATAATCCCGCTTTTCTCGATGGGCGACAGTCTGTCTCTGCGCTGAACTCAGTCCTATAAGTCCATCCCATTTACTGTATCGTTTCGACCAAAGGTTCAGGTGACGGGTGACAGAGACCTGTGAACTGAACAATTTTGGTACCTGTGACGGTGACTTTTCAATTTTTCATCCCAAAAAGGCAAAATATGTCAAAAAAATTTGGTCCGGCATTCACCGGACTTCCATATAAGGTGATTTTGACGTGATTGCCGAGGAATGAACTATGTGTTCAGTGAACAATTGAGGTGACGGGTGACACCCCGTGAACCTTTGGTCGAAACGATACAGTATTCATTCTTTGTCTGCCTTGTAAACATGTACAGTTATCAAATAATAAAGCCTGTACATCAGGACCACAGCTCTGGGCAAGATTTGATTTTGAGCTTTGAGTGAGCGCAAGCGGTTTGAGTGAGCGCGCAAGCGATTTGAGTGAGCGCGCATCAGTTGCGCGTGCGAAATAATAAATGTAGAGGGGGGTCTCATGACCACTTACCACCACCACCTCGTGAGGTGGAAAGTGGGAATGAGCTCCCCCCGTCGCAGCACGTCGACGCGGGAGGCAGCACACCCCCGCCCGCAACCATAAGCGGGTCCTCCCCCTGGGAGAAGGGCTTACAGGGCCATAGCAAGCAGGTACAGGCTACAGGCCAAAAATAAGACATCAGACCACGCACATCTTGTACGACAGAGATAAATATATACCGTGCGACGTCTGAGTGACGCCGCCACCTCTCTCTGCTCCCTCTCCGCTACAGCGACGACACAGCGACCCAGGACGAGACAGACGACCCATGCAAAGACTACACGGCGGCATACGTGGCCCCATCAAAAAGAAAAGATTGGGCCCCACTCCAATCCCGTCTCCTCCTTCCTACCCCCTGCGAAGCAGGGAATACAGAGTACGTCGTACAACCCCCCCTAAGGGCTAACTAACATGGCCACAGCCATCCTGGAGCACGGCCCTCCCACCACTCCGCCCCACAAATCGGTGAAGCGATCGCACAACGACTCTCAGGACAGAGACGTCCCCCACAGCGAACGCTCATCACCCGCACGCAGATACCAAGGCAAACGACTCGGAGCTGCTGCACCTGGCACCAACGTGCACCCCCTCTCCATCCAAGCTGGGCCCACGGCATCCTCCCAAAACCGTAATACCTCCCCCACACCAACTCGCCCCCTCCCCGGCTCGCTCGTTGACAGCAGATACGGCCCCGAAGAAGACTGGTCGCCTATAGACGACCACCCCTTCTTCAACCCCTACGTCGGCCCTCCGACGCCCAGCCCACCAGCCTCAGCACCGCCGCTCAGCCCCACCGCCTCCTCCGCCTCGCCGTCACCCTCGGTCGCCCCACCGTCCCCATCCACGACTACCCCAGCCTCCCCCTCGTCCACAGCCCGCACCGTCACACCAGGCCCTGACGACCCAATGGAAGACGTTAACGACGCAGAACCCGCCTTCACAGCCCCAACCCGTGCGGTGTTCATCGCTGCTAGCGCTACAGACAGGAACGACAACCCTCACCGTCCGTCCCCTGCACACAACCCTGCAGACCAGCAGGCCCTTACACACTATACTGGGTTCCAGGCTAACCACCCCCTCTGGAATATGCCTGTAATCGCCGACCACGTTGTCCTCGAGAACATGAGTGATGACGTGGTCACCGCCGTTGCCGCAACTCCGGGGAACTACCTAGCAGTCACCGTCTTCTGCTACGGTGTCACGCTCGCAAACAAATACAAAAATATTCACGGCGACATCCTCGCCCGCCTCGAAGAAGTGGCAGGTCAGGGGAAGGTTAACCTGATCAAGCCTGTGGTGAAGAGCAACGCGCCGGCGATGCGCCGGGGCGCGGGTGGGCATAAGTTCAATAAGTTTGGCCCACCTATTGCCCTCATCGCACGATGCTCCGCTGCTGATGCCCGCGAGAAACTCATCAGCCAGGCCACGTACGGCTGCACCCGTGCGTTAGGCTTCCACGTCACCCCCTTCAACCCCCTCTGCCTCTCCTGGGCTGTCGGATTCTACCGCACCGACATCACGGACACGCCAGCCACCACTATACGCCGCCTCTGCTACGCCATGTACGACGCCATCCGTAACTCCTCGAGGCTCTTCAGCACCTTCGATCGTGCGATGCAGGGGGGCAGCACCAGCTCCCGCGACGAACACCTCTTCAATTTCGCGTCGTCTTTTGACGGCCGCTTCCTCCCCTTTCCTGACAGCCCGGTATACGTCCTCTTCGCCAAACCATGCACGACGAACCCCAAGCTCTGGGATGAAATCCGTGCCGGCATGAGAATAACGGTAACGGATGACCTTGAGGCCTTCGTCTCCCACGCGAACGCTGCACTCGGCCACAACATCTGCGCGGACTGCAAGCTCGACTGCCACCTGAAGTACAACTGCATGTACACAGTCCGTGACAAGGCCTGGTGGGGGCCGCTCGACCTCCATGCCACGATCAAGGACCTCCGAGGTGGAGCGGAATCCGAGGGTGACGAGGACGAGGGTTTCCAACGGGGTGCACCCCGTGGCCGTCGCGGCTACGCTGGACGCAGCCGTGGTCAATAAGTAACCTGCCCAGTGCCGCCCCCTGCTAAATTTTTTTTTTTTTACCAATACACGTAACTCGTATTTCCCTCACGGACATTACGGTACATATATACATGACTATGTACCGCTCATAAATTTACCTCCCCTTCCATGGAAAAATGATAATACTGTTTATCAACAAATATGGGTACCTGGGTGAGGGATATTAATTATATTTAACATCCCTAGGTACCAGATGGTATGCAGGATATTGACCGCAAACAAGCATTTGGCTTGAAACTTCTTTTGTTAATAATAATTCAACTGAAAGCTCTTTTATGATTCTGGCTCTATAGAAGATCTTATAAATAGGCCTTGCCCCTGGATACCTGTGCTGAAAGGCCTCAAGGCGTGTGGTTGGAGCTGCATAAATGCTCGGTGTGCACTTTCCCATCTGTGACTGATGGGAAAGTGCACACCGGGCTTTGTGACTTGTAACTCAAATCTTATCTTGACACCATCCCAATCTAATCAAATCCACAAACCCTATATGACTACTTGGATCTCAATGCCGGGGGACCAAAGAAAATTATTCCTGAGTGTGGGCTCAGAAGAAGACGTACCTGAATACAAGTAAGGTACGCAGCCCAAACCTGCTTAATTTACTGACCGATGCCTACGGCGCGGGACAGGACGCAGGGGAGGGTCTTGCGTGGCGAACACAGAGGTGCACTTAACTGAGTGCCTCTGTGAACGCCACGCCGCAACGGCGGGGTTCCACTACAGTGAACCGGGGTCCGCCGGCCAGCATTCCTGGTGTGCATACCTCCAAGTCTTGTGCTCCTAACAAGCACTACACGAGGAGGTATGCAACCCCACCCAGGCAGGACGAATACGGTCAACGACTCTAGTGAGGTCGCTGGCCAGTCCCGCCTTCCAAACCGCAACTACAACCAACGAAGGGAACCATGTTCCAAACCCAAGGTACGGGATTGTACCAACTGACGGATTAACGATAGGCACGGCATCGGTAAACTCGGGGACTGGAGACGGCGGGAGCTCCGCCACCGGCACCCGCTCTGTCAATGATAGTCCCCACAGTGGAGGGGAAATGGCAGATGCCCGCTCTGTCTCAGAGCGGGCTGACGCAACTCCTGGAGCATCACGACTCCAGGGGGGCACCAGTACGAGTGCTAGTGCGCACCCAACGCACGGACCGAACCCAAGGTCCGGACTGAACCCAAGGTCCCAAACCCGTCCATTGAGCGACGGGTACCCCGCACCTAGGGAGACCCAGCAGCTACAGGCTGGGGCAGGGGACCTACCCCCTTCGCGAGCATCTACGCCGCCCGCCGCCAACGATGGCGGGGGTGAACCCCCCTCTGAGAACGAAGACGAGGAGAGGAACACACCCACAACACCCCCCCTGGTCAATAACCCAATCCCCCCCCAGACGGGAACCCCACACCAAACAGACCTCCAACGCCGCTCGACATGAGTCGGACATTCCCTGGCCCACCGCGCTGTCAGACAGGGAACAGGAAAAAGAAAACGAAAGCTTCGATATTAGTAGCCTCACTAAATATAAAGGGTGTTGGAAACCCAAACCCATGGCACCCTAGACACAAATGGTATCATGTAAACCAATTCACCAAAGAAAATAAAACCGGGCTACTTGTTGTAGTAGAAAGCCACCTCACTGCGGTAAGACATGCGAATATCCAAAACCTATTTGGGCGACGCCTTGAAATTGTGTTCTCACAAGACCCAGAATTCCCAAACACCAAAGGAGTTGCTTTTGTTATCAACAAGGATCTAATGAATACAGATAACATACGTACATGGGACATCGACCCAGGCCGAGCGATGCTTCTAGAGATTGAGACACATGGCGATGAAAAGATCGCCATACTAGGAGTCTACGCACCCAATATACCGAGCGACAATGCAGACTTCTGGAAAAAAATCCGCGAGTTCTTCGAGGACAACCCGACAGTACCGAAACCGGACATGATGGCCGGTGACATGAACATAGTTGAAGAGGCCCTTGATAGGCTCCCATGCCACACCGACTCTATACCTGCAACAACGCAGCTCGATCTGCTTCTAACACTATTGAGAATGGTTGATGGATGGCGAAAGACATACCCCACAACTAGAGCATATACATACCTCCAACGAGGAGCAGACGGCCTTATCTCCCACTCCCGCCTTGACAGGATATACATCAAACGAGATAAATATGCAGACACATATGACTGGCAAATCACCACACCAGGCATCCCCACAGACCATAAGATGGTCTCCGTTAGATTAACACAGGATGCAGCCCCAACAACTGGCCCTGGCCATTGGGTCTGGCAAAAACATATAAATGGAGACAAGGAGCTATCAAAATTCATCCATGAAAAAGGAATACAGACACTCACAGCCATGGAGAGAGCTGTCGCCTGGCCAATACGGGACCGTGAATCTGACCCACAGATACTGTGGTCAACATACCAAACAGACATACGGGACAAAGCCCGTGAACACTCCAAAATACTCATCCCTAAAGCTGAAAGAGAAATTGCATGTCTTGAAAGTGACCTAGAGGCAGTACTCAATGACCCGACACTCTCCGAGGAAGAGGTCGTACTATCGGCAGCTATATACACGGAGAGACTGGCAAAGATTAGTGTAGCCAAGCATGAAAAACAAAGAATATCAACCCAGATTCGGAATCGCCTTGAAGGCGAGGTTATCGGACGATAAATGTCGGCCCTAAACAAGTCGAGGAAGCCACGAGAGGCCCTACGGCGACTACTAAAGCCAGGCCACGATCCGCTCGCAAACTCACCCACAAAATACGAGACAGACTCATTGAAGATGGCGACGATAGCCCGAAACTATCACAACAAAATCCAGAAGGATCGCAGAGATACCACACCGGATATACGAGACCCCACAATCGAAGTAGTCCTGCAAAAAGTAGTCAGAAAAGTCAATGAGGAACAAACTGACACGCTACGGAAACAACTCACAAGGGAGGACATTGAATTCGCACTGAAAATGTCGGCCAACAATAAAGCACCAGGGCTTAACGGTATACCCTATGAGGTATGGCGCACACTAGAGTCCAGATTCCGCACGAACACCCATCAGAATAAGCCGGTGTTTGACATAATAAAGCTACTGCACCTTGTGTACAATGATATCGAGACCCACGGTATCACACCTGGGACCGGCTTCTCGAAGAGCTGGATGGCCCCCATATACAAAAAGAACGACCCAGCCAACATTGCTAACTACAGGCCAATATCGCTCCTGAACACGGATTACAAAATATTCACTAAGGCACTCACCATAAAACTGGCGCGAATAGCGCCAGACCTGATACACCCAGCGCAAGCTGGCTTTGTCCCGGGCCGTCACATATACGACCAGATCTGGCTCACCAAGAGAATAATTGAACTTGCGGAGGCCACAGGACAAGACGGGATAATAGTCGCCCTTGACCAAGAGAAAGCATACGACAAGATCGAACACGATTACCTATGGAAGGTCCTCGAGAGCTTTGGGATCCCTCAAGAATTTATTAACACAGTGAAAGCACTCTACAGTGATGCGTACACCACGGTAATGGTGAATGGGATGGCGAGTGAACGCCCGTTCAAGGTCACACGCGGAGTGCGACAGGGAGATCCCCTCTCATGCCTACTCTTTGACCTCGCAATAGAGCCCCTCGCTGAAGCACTCAGGCAGTCAGGACTGAAAGGTTTCAAACTGAAAGAAGTTGATGACAGAGTAGTAGCTACGCTATTTGCCGATGACACCCTAGTATACCTCTCATCGCAAGACGACTTCCAATCCCTCCTCGATATCCTAGAGGAATGGTGCATAGCATCAGGAGCGAAATTCAATATTGGAAAAATGGAAATAATACCAATCGGGAGCCTGGCACACCGCAACAGCGTCCGGGAAGCACGTACGGTGAACGGAATAGATGGGACGAGAATCCCGGACCACATTAAGATAGCCGAAGAAGGTGAGCCCATCCGCACGCTAGGCGCATGGGTAGGAAACAAAGTTGACCAGGTCGCTACCTGGACCAAAACAATTGATAAGATTGACGCGGCCCTCGAACAATGGGACAAAGGACACCCCACCATGGAAGGACGACGCCTCATAATAATGATGGTTGTTGGGGGGATGACCCAATATCTCGCAAAAGTACAAGGGATGCCGCCAGACGTAGAACAGAAATTAGAGCGCCGAATACGGGCATTCCTCTGGAACGATAAGAGCCTCATAGTAGTAAATAAAGAGACAATCTACGCACCTATCGATATGGGAGGCCGCAACCTTCTCGACATCATTGCTCGAAACGAGGCAATCGTAGCCACATGGCTCAGATCGTACCTCGACCTGGGCCCCTCGCGCCCGCTGTTGGGGCTTTGCCGCAGACGAGTTAATAGCCATAGGCATACAATCTAAATCGAGGCTGGTTGTAAACGAAAACCTCCGCACCTGTGTCTTCCTACAGGCCTGGGATACGGGCAGAACTCTCCAGCCCAAAGACCTTATCAACATGCTGAGTTTCACCCGTGAGAGAGGAACCCGAATGGATGGCCTTGCGTTCTCGCGCGAAATAATACGAGAAGCAACGATATGGTACCATGTGAAGTGCACATCTCGAAGCCGAGCCATCTTCAATATAGGCAGCAAAGTACGATGCCTAAAAGCAAACCACAGGGTTAGAACCGTTGGGGAGACAGAGACCCTAGCACTAAGACTCACTGATGTACGCCACCACGGACGCTCTAACTGCGCATGCACAGCCTGCCAAACCACCCGCACAGAGTTCCAGGAATGCAGAAACCCCAACAAATGCTTCGTCAAGGCACGACAACTCCTCAATTCACTGGAACCAAAATGGAATCCCTTGCTATTTCAACCAGAAGACTACGAAAAATTACCCACTGACCCAATTATACTCAACGAAGACGAAAGGGTCTTCAATTCTAAGATAACTGTTGAAGGGAATCTGGGTGACACCTTCCGCATATTCACCGATGGCCTCAAAGGAGGCACGACACCACCCGATACACAAATCGAGCCGGAGCCCGATGAGGACGATATTGTGGTCTATACCGATGGATCAGCGACAAACAATGGAAGGCCTGACGCATGTGCAGGATCAGGGGTGTACTACGGCCCCAGGGACAACAGGAATATTGCGATCCGCGTCCCCTTAGAACTCAAACAGTCGAATAATGTCGCCGAGATCCTAGCAGTGAAAGAGACCATAGAGTCCAGCCCCAAGGACATCACACTCGGAATCAAGAGCGACTCGAAGCTGGTAGTCAAAGGACTGACGAAGAACCTAGACAGATGGGAAGACGAAGGGTTCCACAACACAGAGAACGGTCACCTGTTCAAAGTCACAACAGCACGTCTACGCGAACGAAAGGCGCCCACAACATTTGAATATGTCAAGGCCCATTCTGGGATCCAAGGGAACGAGATGGCAGACTCCCTCGCAAATGAGGGATGACAGAAAGCTGAAGCTCCGGTAGTCGACCTAGGAATCCCCCGACCCCTTCTTGTCCCAGGAGTTAAATTGCGAAACATAACGCAGTCTCTGGCCTACAAAATAATCCGGACACAGACCATGGAAAAGCCGACATACCAAGCAGCACTTGACCGCCGAACAACATCCAGGAACATGATATATGCTCAAGATGCAGCCTCAATGGGCGGAGACGAAACACCGGCAGAGGCGCAAATCTGGAAATCGATCCGGCACAAAGACATCTCCAGAAGCATCTGCTACTTCATGTGGATGGTCATACATGATGGCTACGCTCTCGGCGACTACTGGAGAAACTTCCCTGGCTACGAAGACTGGGGAATATGCAACAGATGTGCCGCGCCAGAAAGCATGACGCACATCCTCACCCAATGCGAGGAAAATGGTCAAGAAACAATTTGGGAGCTCATGTCCGAGCTCTGGAACCTCCGAACTGGTACAGCGTTGCCCCCTCCACTTATGGGGGAAATCATGGCCTGTGGCCTCATAAAAAAAGGTAACCTCCCCGGCAAAACTGATGCGGGCACGACGCGTCTCTACAGAATCACCATCTCCGAATCCGCCCACCTTATCTGGCGCCTACAGAATGAACGAGTCCTCAATGACAAGGACCCGGCGATGACCACCGAAATCCGGAATCGCTGGGTACACGCAATTAATATGAGGATTGGAATTGACCGACTAATGATCAACAAAGCTAAGTACGGCGCCAAAGCACTAAAAAAATCGCTAGTGCTGAAGACGTGGACCCGGGTTCTCTGAGATGAAGACAGACTCCCTACCGATTGGATTAGGGAGGCCAGGGTTTTAGTGGGTATAGGTTGAAGGGTGATGATGGGTTGGCTTTGGCTGACCTTGAACCTGGAAACCGAGTCCCACACAGGCGTCCTTCGCGACGTATCGTGCGTAACTGCATTTCCCTGGGTGGCTGTCAGGCGGGGTTGAAAGAATGAGGTCCCCGCCAACTCTTAACAATAGTATGACATTGGAGGACGACTTGGTCGTATTTCCGGGTGATCCGTGCTTACGGTGATGGAGGAGTACTAGTGTACTACTTTCAATGCCATCTTGTTCCACATAATGATAAATGTACAATGTGACCGTCATAGGAGAGAGCCTCAAGCACGCGAGCACTAAGTATGTCACGAGTATCGATGTTACGCCGCAAATGGCCTTTCAATAGCTTTCAATTCATCAAGGTATGCCCTCTACTCTTCTACGCTTTCTATGTTATTGAATGTGGAATTCAGGCCCTGCGTACGGAATCTGTCTCGTACGTGGTAGCGCCCTACGAAGCGGACGCGCAGCTCGCGTACTTGGAGCGCATCGGGCTCGTTGACGGCATACTCACGGAGGACTCGGACCTGCTCGTCTTTGGCTGCCGCACGGTGCTCTTCAAGCTGGACGCAGTCAACAGCACCGTTGGTGTGCATCGACCGCGCGGAATTTGCGAGCATCGCGCCGATGGACGGGATCTCGCTCAACGGATGGTCCGACACCCAGTTCCGCGCCATGGCTATCCTGAGTGGCTGCGACTACCTCCCAAGCATCCCCGGAATCGGACTCAAAACGGTGTGCGCACTTCTGCACAAGTGGAAGACAGTGGAGCAGGTTCTACGCGCCATCGCGATGGAGGGTAAGAAGTCGATACCGCGCAAGTACATTCAGAGCTTGCGGGAAAGTGTTTTTTGCATCAGCGGGTATACAACCCGCTGCAGCAGAAACTTGTGCATCTGGCTGAACCGGATGCGAATTGGGATGAAGAGTCAGACGTGTATGTCGGCGGGTAAGGCTCTTTTCCCCTGTCGCGATTGTGACTGCCCTAAAAAGCCCCCCCAAAGTGACCTCGAGCCGGCAGTCGCGAAAATGCTTGGAGAGGGTGACCTAAATCCAGTCACGCTCCTCCCCATGACTGATATCAACCCGCGCTACGTTCCCCGCGTACTGAAGCCCCTCCCCTTCGTTGTCAACGGAATGAAAGGCCAAGCAAAAGACAAGGGGAAAGGCAAAGGCTCCAACATTCTCAGTTTTTTCGGTTGGTCCCTTTCGGCTTGACTGTCCTTACGTATATTCATCCAGGTCCTGCGAATCCCAAAGTCCTTCAGGCTCCGCGTGCAAAGGCCGTGTCCTCTGAGGCCGTAAAACCGACGATGATCGTCGGAAAAGCCAGCGGGAAGAGATCTCTCGCTGCGGAGATGGATCACGACATTGCGGCCAAGCGGAAAAAGCACCAGGATATGCCGCCGACGACCCAATCACGTTTCTTCGCTGTCCGAGACACAACAGCCTCGACATCGTGTGTCGTCGACATCTCTAGGACTGTTCTCCCTCTCGAAGACTCAAAGGAGAACATCTCGCCTGTGAATCCAGACGAAGATGATGATTTACTGGAGACGGATCTAGATGCAGATCTGGAATGGGACAGCTTGTCGTTAGTGGCTCTGCCTGACCGGGAGCCGCCGATGATGGATTTGGAGAACCCTAATGATGGCGTCGAGCAGGAAGACGGGTATATTTCGCCGACACCGTCGCAGTCGGGGGATACTGGGGATTTATCATCACCCCTTCAGCCCGACGTCACCCCACCGCCCAGGAAACGTGCCAAAATCGAGCAGACTGCCATACCCGACACAGAATTCGAGCTCGACGCCGTCTCGAGTCCGCCAGAAGAAGCGCGAAAACACCCCGTGTGCCTCCCGGCATTGTTGCTCTGTCGCCCCCGTTCTCGTAGTCCTGCAGGCGCCATCCTCGTGGCCGACTCCCCTGATCCACCACGCACAATCCTCATTGGTCCAGATTTGCGGGACGCCTTCGGCGACGAGCGCTCGAGCGAAATTGACTGCTTCGAGGACGACGCGCCTGTCGCGTCAGGATCGACGCCTACACCTACGCCTTCTCCATTGACACCGCAAGACGATTCGAGCGGCAATCTCGCGCAGGCTTTCATAGACCCGGAAGAACTCGCGACGCAGGCCAACATGGCGCGGAATGAGGCCGTGGCTGCGGGTTGGCGGGAGCGGTGGATCCTACCGAACTCGAAAGGCAAGGAACGTGCGACGCCGACGCTGCGGCGGAGGGAGACGAACGTCACGCCGGCCGGGCGTCATTTCCCGATACAGCCTCATTTGAGGCCACATCCGTACCAGAACGACACGCCGTCTTCTGTGCCGACCAAGCACGGTGTGGGCGGCAAGACAAAACGGCTGCAGAACCGACAGAGCTTAACGTTCCTTGACTCTGTGCGGCCGAAATCTGCCGCAGCCAAGGGGAGGGCTTCGGACGTCATTCGGGGAACTGATGATGATGATGATGCCGTATCGAGAGCGCATATCCGACTAGCTCAATATAGGTCAGTCGACGTTGGTAGGTAGGTAGGTAGGTATCATTACACGGCCGGTCCGAATCACGAACGCCGGTCCCAGGAATTATCCCGGCATACAAGCAAGCTAAGTAGATATGCCTTCGCCCCTGGACCTCCATGCACCAAACGAGCCAAGCGCCCAGACCCCACAGGTTTCATCCCATGCCCCAGGATACAGCCCGTCCAATTTATGAAAGCAAATATTATGATGACTTACAATCTGGCCACACACACTCCGAGTAAACAACCGTGATTGAAACGGCACCAAGAATAAATCAAGATAATTGTGCAGCATTCAGTCGGGTCCAGATGATCGGTGGGAACCGTACAACCTCCGGAAGGATCCTGCATTTGAAAATATTGAGGAATCCAGGTCATGAAGGGGACGGTATCTCGAGAGATCAAAGTTCTGGTCAGTTTACTCAAAAATAGGTTGGGCAAGGTAAGCCAGGCCTCGAGTTACATCGCAGATATGTCTTCGGCACTGGGAGGCATTGCAATGAAGTTTCCATTTGAAGTTTCCAAATGGCTGACAGCGCTGACTGCAAATTGCCCTAGAAGACATTGCGACACCACATACTCCCAGCTTGCTTCCTGGGAAGATGCGGATTTAGGTGTGGACGTGGATCGGAACTCGGGTTAGATGAAACACGCAAGTCGTTCAGTCGTCACTTCAACTTGAAGAGTTCGCATGAGCAGTCAAATCTGAAGGCGGGAAAAATCTCTTGCATATGGACCCGTGATCACTGGGGATCAGCGAGTTATGTAGTTGCACGTGATATGCTGATTCAGCACGCCGCAAAAGTGAGGGGACGTCGGGGAGCGGGGGGCGTAGCACGACGAGCAGACTCAGGATATGCAAGAAAAGAAGTTCCTGTGACCTTTAGAGCGATTCCAGGCCCTTGGCGAGACATAGGGTCGGTAGTCAGCGACAAGGAGGTGGATGCAGCTGAATCCTCCTGGATGACGGCCGCCGCCGCGTGGCGTGGGCAGAGTGGACATTGCGGTCTGACATTCTCAAGGTATGTGATAAGAGTTCCTAGAGTGAACACCATGATGTAGGGAAGCCCGGCATCGCAGGTACACGCCGAGAAATGGGGAATAACATATATTTTGGGAAAGAAACGGGTGGATGACGGGTTTTTTCCTTTCACCCCGCACTCGAAGTCTGGGGGAGTGTTGCTGGTGGCAACTTCAGACATTTTCTCGAGGGTTTTTGCGGGGTTTGGGCCGTACACCGTTTTTGAGTTTGGGGAACATGGAAGTTCGGAACCACCAGAGTCTGGAGTTGCGAAGTTGGATATCTTCCCATTCTAACAAACTGATGAGCCCTGGCAGATGTCCTTCTTGACATATTTTGGCAGAACCCGCAGCTCGAGCTCGAGTATTTGGGATTGATTGAAGAGATTGAGCGCAATTGTACATATAATAGACCAAAGCACTGAATATCATAGCATTGTATCTGGACCGTTCCACAGCGCTCTGTTACTGGAGCGTTTCTCGCCACTGAGTTGAGTCGAGGCCTTCGACACTGGCGCGCTTGAGCTGAGATGCTAAATATAATTATAGCCAAATAAATGATTGTGTCTTCTGTCACGTGCTCATCACTTTTTGGCTCTAAGTGACTTATGGCTACCGGCAACCGCGGTTCCTTGAACGTGCGCTTAGTAATCTGATTGCCGACAAAATGGCGGCAAATCACTTTCTAAGTTTCTTCACGCTTGTACGATGGCATTCAGCGGCTCCGTCCTCTACAAGTGCTCGTAACCTTTCAAAATGTATTTATCTGTTATTTCCTCCATACCACTCATGCGAGAGCATGCGTCGAGATGTATTGATGTGTTTACTGGCCTGTCATCACGCTGATTTGGAGGCACCTCATTGGGACCGACCTGTCTCCGATTTCGGCCAAATATCGTGTCAAAACTACTTTTTAATTGATTCTGCATGTATTCTATGTAACAAATCCCCAAATTGTGACCCGATGGAATGTGAATTGAACAGGATCTCAAGCTCTGCGGACCGGCCACACAATGTTTAACAAAGAATACATGTAGATTGATTTTAAATTAATTTTGAGCTACCTATGTATGCGAGGAGAGCAGCAGTTCATTTTATATGAGGTGCATCCATCGACACCGAAAATTTGGCAGGCATTCCCAAATTGGACGTGAACAGTGATGTGATCAAAATGCCCTACCATTGCCGGTAGCCACTTAGACTAAGTGACGTCTAACCTCTTGGCTGACCCCAGGAGGCTACTACATGCCCTCCCGTTCAACTCACGGAATAATGCAGCACCATTACCCTCCGGCACCCTCCGAATGCCGCGCCCAGTCTCTGGAACCGTACCTTTCGGTTCCTGTCAGCTATCCCGAATCCGCCCAACGAACCCAGTTTAAATTTCGTGACCTAAATCCTTCTCCTCCTCACCGAGAACACTCCATGCAGAAACGTGAGGGGGGCTATACTTTTCCCACCGCATTCTCTTCGCCACCAATTCCGTCTGACAGGCCTCCACCTCCGCTTCACCTGCCCAGCCCACCCTCGTTTTCGAGCCCCACTTATCCATCATTTTATTCGTACTCGGCGACTTCGTCTTCGTCACCCGCACCAGTCAATTATCGCGGATTGTCGTTATCTCTCAGCGATAGTGACGAAGACGTCGGATACGGTTCGCCACATCAAATGGATTTCATTACCATGTAAGTATTTCGTTTCTCGATCCATCAATTTAGAGACGATATACTGCTTCAGAGTACCAAATTCCACGGAATCTTCGACCTTCTTCCCTGCTGGAAGCGAGTTCGACCTTTCCTATGACCAGAGTTCAGACCTTTCGACCCCGAAATCCACCTCTGAATTCAGCGCATCATCCATCGAGACCATCCCTTCCTATGTTGAACCCAAGGAATGCCGACGCAAGGGTTCCGAGAAAATGGTAAATTCAAAAAGATCTCAAGTGGTTAAATTGTTGACCCAAAATTCAACTTAGCATCGATGTGAAGTCTGCGCCAAGGAGTTTCCTCGGTAAGGACTACTTACACTCTTTATCTTGCCACTCATGTGCTCTGATCAGGCCCAGTGCCTTGAAAACTCACATGAATGTGCACAACAACGCACGTCGTCTGTATTCCGCCGTCTGTGTCACCGATGATCCCCTGAAGTGTTAATTGCAGCATATCCATGCGGGTTCCAAAACTGCACCAAGACTTTCAGTGTGCGTTCGAACGCGCGGCGGCACTATCGCACCCACTCTCCCCATCATGCCGAAGATTCTCTGCAACCGACGCCGCTCCTGTCCGAATTGCAATTTGCCGAGCTCATTGCCCTGCAACCGTTGCCACCGCCGCTCTCCCCGAGTCAAGCCCCATTCCGTGTGCGGTGGGTAGCCAATAATGCCACCACATGCCACAAATTAGTTCCCCCGACGAAGCGGTCCGAGAAACAATCGACCACGTCGCGAATGACTGATAATAATGATGAACAACCTTCGATGCTCCTGTATGACCCGTTTCCGTCCCGGCCTTCCCTCGAGGTCCGCGATTTTTGAGAGATTGATGTGTGCTCACCCGGTACGTCTCATAATGTCTTGGGTGACTCTCACAATTCTACCGTAACTGAACTCTGGCTGGAAATTGTTCAATCAGCATGAATCATATTCAACCAATCTCGGGCGAAAGGACGCCCAATCAAGTCCTCTTAATATGCTCCCCTATCTCCTTCTTCCATGTCACTTGCGTGCTATGCTTTCATGCTGACGGCCAATTGCTCTTTGCAGCTTAGTCGCTACTTTTGTACAAACAACCAATTTCACAGTTCCCGAGTCGTGTTCCCTGTCAGAAATAGGGCTTGGAGACGGTATAGGCGTGGGTTTCCCGAAGCACAAGAGTCCGACGCTGCTAAGCCGCCTCCCGAGTCTTCTCAAGTGCGCTATCCACCAGACACTTACACAATAGGCAGGTATAAAATATATTGGATCATTCTCGCGGACGACGATTCGGAGAGCTGTAGCAAACGCGATTTACAAGTCCGATGGGAATATCATAGAGGTCTGGGACAACGTTGGGGTTCGCGTATTGCAGATACGGGTTTCGCTCCCGATTTACGGGGGGTAAGTGTGCGCGGGAATCTGTATGACGGGTTAGAGCGTAAATAAATAGCTTGTGGTAGAATGCATCGACATACCAATTATTGCGCTCATGTCCGAGAACGACGGTGTCCCATACAGTGCAAGAGCAAAGTAAACAAAATACGTGAGAAGCCCCGCGACGACGGACCACGCAGGGACGAGTACGGCCCATTCACTGCAGGGGGACATTAGTTGTTCAGGTATTCTTCGTAATTAGTAAACTTGCCGGCTGGGATACCACTTTATTCCAAGCCATTCTATGTACTCATCTGGTAGAAAGGCCCAAAGAAGGTACACAAAGTACAGAAATGAGGTGGAGGTCCATGCCACAAAGCCATAGAATTCTGGGGCGCGACTGCAGTATTCGGGGGAGGGAATTGGAGGGTATGGAGCCAAGGGAGAAAGGGGAGATGTAGGATTTTCCTCTTCCTTCATCCAGCAATCGACGTAAGTGGTCCTCAGTGAATAAGCGCTCCGCTACCATGTTCGCAAACACAGTTCAGCCAGAGATAGTCTCATTGTTCTCTTCAACTACTTCAGATCCTCTGGATCTTTTCAGCAGAGCCTGTGACACGCTCTTGCCGTCGGACTCCTTCATCCATTTACTAATTGACAAATCTTCGCTCCCCGTACCCCCTTCTCCAGCTGTGTTAATTTTGCCGCCGAGCCAGGAAAATTCCGACGACTCCGAATCCAGGTAGGAAAGTTGAGCATAGTGATTTCGTTTTATACCCTGTTGATAAGATTTTTTCTCCCAAAGCAACACTTCGGGACTCTGCCTTTCACAACGGGATGGACGAAACCCGTAGTGCACGAACATTATAAACCCCGAACATGTCAATCCATGCACGACACATGCGCACAAACTCGGCACAGGCGGGGAAAGGCTCGCCCAACGCAAAGAGCGCAGGTATGCATGCAGCACATCAATGTAGGTCCTAGAGATTCGACCAACAATGGATTTTGTCCAAGTAAAGATAGAAGAGGAGGTAGACGCACAGAACGCTTTTTTTGAGCGCTGGGGCAGCCACTCGGGCGGAGTAAAAAGAGCAAGATCTGTGATTGAGAATGAATACAATATTATGGGTATGCAACTTCAAGAATTGGCTGCCGTCGTTCCACGCAGGCAGCACATCCAGTCATACATAGCGCACAGATCAAAAAAGTCCACGCTAACCGTTAGGGTAGAGCATAACTTGCAAGCGCGTACGGCCAACAGGCTAGTTATCGCACCAGCAATAAACATCACCAGCGGACGAAGCACGGGCCAAGAGAAATGGCCAAATGACGTTGCGGGAAAAGGGAAATAGGCATCGCTAAAATGCGGAACTCGACAGCGCGAGCATAGCTCTACCCGGAGGACTACCCGCCAGGGGACTTGAGCCACGCGTAGCAGACGCAGAGCAATGAAGTAGAAAGAAAATGAAGAAGAAAAAAAATTGTAAGCGACGGCCTGAGCAGATAGTTACGAGACGCACATCCATCGCTGTTTGATAGAGGTGCACACACCACGAGATAGGATAGCCAGATATCGACTCGCCCCCGCCGTACGGCGGACTCGGAGGTACGAGCAACATCTGCGCACCAAAGCAGCTGGAACTCTCTGGACGAGCGCGTCGCCACCATCAATCCTCCCCAACTCCACGGCCAGCCGAATCCGCACAAGCGCGAACACGCCCGTCGTGCACACCGCCCCACCAACCCGTGAGATCCAAGCACCATCCACGATACAACAGACATGCCACGCGCGACTGCGCACGAGCAAGCTACTCTGCCTGCCCCCCTCCCTCCCGACTTGAAGGTCGTCTCCGGCCGACGGGTCACATGTGCACTTCGCCCCACCAGCCCGCGAGGTCTGTCCGTTACAGAGGAGTGGGTTAGGCGCCTCGACTCGCCACCTGCAAGAACACGCAGATACGAGAAGCAGCATCTCCCTACCCAATCGGGTCGCCTCCGTAAATCTCCCCTGACTCCACGGCAGATTGAACGCGAACGCGAACGAGCCGTCGACTGTCGACCACACCACACTGGGCACGAGCGAGAACGTCGCATTGTTCTCCTCCTCCGTCGCTGCTCGGTCACCATGTCGCTCCCCCTTCTGCACGAGCGTGGTGCATCCGCCTCTGTCAATCCTCCTCTAACTCCACGGCCAACCGCCCCTGAACGCGATCGCGAACCCGTCGACCGTCGACCAAGCATACAGAGTCGTACCACCAGAAACGCGCTCCATCGCAGTGCCGAGCACCTCGAGCGGCACGATCCCTCCTCTGCGTGCTCGTCCCCGTCCCCGTCCTCAGAAACTTGTAGTCTTGGCATTCTCCTCGTTCGCCAACACATTTACCGGACGGCAAGCGATGAGACGAGAACGCACAGCGTCTTGGCTCGACTAATAGCGACATTCAGCCGCCTGCGCTCAAGCAAGAATCCAAGACCATCGGTAGCCGATGGCGGGAGCGAGAACAGACAGATAACAAACGCTGCTCCGTCCTAGCTCACCCAACCGACAAGGCCCGTCCCCGTCAACGCTGACTCCAGCGCTCGCCAGGCTCGCAAGCGCCCCCCACTCGCACGCTCACGGCCGCGCTTCCGCGAGAAAACAGACTCCAGCAGCAGTGGGGTGCGTACAGAGCTGGGCCACCAGAAACGCGTCCCGAGCAACTCGCGCGCCACGATCCCTCCTCTGCATGCTCGTCCCTGTCCTCACCGACCCCTGCGCTGACGAGGCTGGCAACGCCTGGACTCGGATGCTCACGCCGAGAGGGCAGACTCCAGAGTCGTCGGAGCGACGCGTGAGCTGAGAAAACCAGCGCCCGACTCGATTTCCCCTACAAGCGATGTAGCGTTCTCTCCGTCATCAATGTCCGTGGGTTCCACTAGTACTGGCTGCGATAATTTCTCGGTATTCACGAGCGATTGGTTGATCATCCGATACATGAAGGTAAGTTGATTCAGAAGTCAGAGGTCGGAAGAGGTGGCGGATGACAAGGAAGCAGTGGAGTACGAGGAGACGTCCAATGGCAGATGGGCGCGAGGGTGGCAGGCGGGATGAGGCAAGCGGAAGCAAGCTTGTCTGGTCAATGGAATCAAGAGTTAGTGTATGTATATAGGCGTGAGAGGGGAGAGGGGGGTGTGAAGTATGTGTAAGTAGGAGGCGGGTCTCCAACCAGGACGCAGGCACAAAGGGGACGAGAATGGCGACAACTCACCCGACTTTCCGAATATGTACGACCTGGCCGCTGCTCCGTTCCATCCTTCCTCACCTTTCCCCGCCTTCGTCCGCACATCGCACCTGCGGCCAAAGTAGCATTGCCGCTAACCGCAGTGATGAGCACGGTACTGTAAGGCTCGCGAAGCGCAGAGCGCATAGGTACGTACATCAATGCGGTTCCTGGGGATACGACGAAGAACGAACGCGTGGATTTTTGTCAAAGGGAGATGTAGAATGCACGCATGATATGGCGTGTAAGTCAGCCTTTCCTGTTCTCCTTGGCCCACGTCTTTTGAGATATACTGACTTGGGGGTGGAAAGTCCTCGTGTCGTGGTAACCACCTGCACAGAGACGGCAAAACTTTGAGTTTCTTCCAGAAGACACAAAAAAACTTGCGACTATCACCTACTATCACAGGTCACCTCCAGAGTCGGTGGAAGATATCTTCATGTCGAGCGGGCCATTGTAATTAGATGACCCTAGAACGCTGCCGCCATCCATCTTCATACTCGTCGGCGCTGCAAGTCGTTCCGAGAAGGGCCTCCAGCAACACCGCGTTATCCGAGACGAAGATAGGCCAATATACAGCTCGATGGAACGGTCGGAGTTTCGATGTTGTGGGAGCCTTTGTGGTCTCAGACTTGGCGGTGTAAGGAGAGCTACTTAGTGTACTAGTAATGCCAGAAGTTCGCTGGCGTTGTGAAAGGGGCGGTTTCGCTACGAAGGAAACAAGGACGAAGAATTCTGCGCCAAATATCCTATACCGATTAAGTTGGAGGTAAGAGCCAACAATAAAGTGTCTGTCTTAGTCTGCTGTACGCCGCCGGGATATCCCGGGGACATCAGATCGTATTACGCGCCGAGCTCTTTCGTCAGCGCGCTCATGAGATCTCAACATTTTCGGAACTTCCGGAAGCCATGTAAGCTAAGTACCTTCGCAGCACGCGTTCAACTGAGACCGACTGCAAACCATAAAGCTCGCAGATCGCTGAATAGGATATAACCTCCTCTGCCCTCGAATCCTCTTGTAATCTTCGCCATGTCCCGCATCGTCTCAGTATTCGGCGCAACCGGCACCCAAGGTCGTTTCCTTGTTCAAACCGCCTTCAAGTCATGTCTGACGGGGCACAGGCAACGCTGTCATCCACGGCCTCCTCAATGACGGAACCTTCACCCCGCGCGCAATCGTCCGCAACCCAGACTCTGAACCCTCGCTCAAGTTGAAAGCACAGGGCGTCGAGGTCGTCAAGGGCGATGGCTTGGATAAGGACTCGCTCGTAGACGCGCTGCGCGGCAGCGAGGCGGTCTTCGGCGTACGTTCCCAATATATTCCTGAGTCATATCAGCATAGATTGACGCCTATATACGCAGGTCACAGCGCCCATTTTCCCTCTGAAGGGCGAGGGCGAAGGCCCCAACGAGCTGGTCTGGGGCATAAACATGGTCGATGCCGCGAAAGAAGCCGGCGTCAAATTTTTCATTTGGAGGTATGCACGCTGCACCTCACTGCAGCCAATAATTTTCATCCTGACGCGCGCCTGCACACAGTTCTGTTCCCAGCGTGAAGAAACTCTCGGGCGGAAAATACGCGAACGTCATACACTACGAACGTAGGTCCCCCACACGGACTGAAATCAAATAAAACAAATTCTTGACCCCACATAGAAAAAGCCGCCGTCGAGGAATACCTAAAATCCTCCGGCGTCCCCAACGCATCCATCCATCTCGGAGGCTTTCTCGAAAACTACTGGAAGTACGTAACCACTCTCTTCTCCTCAACACCACATTCATTATTATTATTGCGTATATAGATTCGGCCTTCTAAAGAAAACAGACACTGGCTTTGACATCGCCGTCCCGCACTTCCTCCCAACGGACCGCCAGGCTTTCACGTGGGTCGAGCAGGCCGTGCCCGCGACCGTGCTCTCCCTGCTCAAGAACTACAACGACCGGTCTAAGAATATCTCTGGCAAGACGTACCCCGCCGTGAACGCCAACATGACGTACTCCGAGCTCGCTGCGCTCACCGGCAAGGGTGCGTGTTCCCTTTCCCTTTGGACGATGGTGTGCTGATACGACGATGCGCCAGCTCTCGGCGTCGAAGTGACATTCACCACGGCTCCAGCGACGGGGATGCCCCCGTTCGACGAAATGGTGTGTTCTTTTCTTTTCCTTTCCTTTCCTTTTCCTTCGAGTTTACTTTTCCTTTTCCTTCACGACATCACAAAAAAAAATCCGCTAACACGCCCTAGTACCAATCCCACGCCGAGTACAGCGGCCTCTTCACCGCGACGCCCGTGCCCAACCCGGACCTCGTCGCGCTCGGTGTCAAGTTCGGCACGATTCAAGAGTTTCTCGAGACGGAGGTGAAGCCGCGGTTCGGGCGCAAAGAGACGAAATGAAATTACTTGAATTGGATGAAGGTGCTGTTGTAATTAATCTATGTATGCTTCCAATCGCGGATCCAGGGCTAATATTTTTCTGGTGCCTGAAGGCTTTTCCAAGTAGGTGCTGTCCCTCCGCATAAGTACCTCCGTGTTGTTAGTTGTGAAAATATAATATAGGAAGGTGCGACGCAGTCGGACATGTGAAACAAAATTTCGCCGCTGAAATGCAGATGAATGCGGTGTGGGAGTGCGGTGTTAGAGTTTTCGCAGATCCCCCGCCTGACTCGCGAGAATGATGATATTTGGCCATACATAGACATACGAGGACGCGGACTTCGGGGCCTGTAGAGTCATTCACCGCCTTCAGACTACTAAGTATTCAAGGAAGACAAGATGCGCCTTCGCTTCGCTCCGGCGAACTTCGGCTGTCAGACCACTGGCATATTGAGCAATCTTGGAGTGCTTGTCTCCCGAGATAAACCGAAACGCGGGTCGTTCGGAATCTGTGCAGCAATACTTATTAAGGGTGGATGTAGGGAATATAGGTAAGAGGCACCATTGGCTTTATGTATCTGCAGTAAGCAGTTCAACAGCATGTCAGACTGCGGCGCAATCAACCCAATTCTGGCGATGTTCTACAGCTTTTCAGTGCCGTTGAACGCGCGTACCAATAGCTGGTTCGGAAGGCACGGAATATAAAGGGGCTGTGTGCCTAAATGAATTTTAATGGGAAATTGAGGAGGAGAGCTCGAGAAGCCTTAGAAGAGCGGAGAGTGCGAAATGGGGTAAGACCAAACATACCCCAACGAATAGGGACCATAATCTTAAGAGAACGGTTAATATCTATGATGGTTAGTGACTTATCGTATTACTGTTAACTTAGTGACTCGGATTCTGGATTCTTCAGCAGATGCAAATTACTTAGAGCACATGTGGATGTTGTGGTTTGAACTTTAGGGACAGTTGTGGTGTCAATAGTTCAATGTCGTCCACTTCAGAGCTCTTGGAGGTGTCAGTGGCTGTCGTAGAAGGACTCGTCTCGAAAAGGAGCGGGAGCGTGGCTGCGCTACCGCAGAGATCCGCAATCAATCATTGATCTCGCCTATTTCCGCATCAAACTGAACGGAGATCACTCACTTCTTGAGTACGACATCCATGACGCCGTGAAGAGGGATCGCAAACGCGCGCATTGCTTGGCGGCAAATTCCTCTGGCAGAATGAAGCCCAGTCTCGACGGCAAGCAGCTCTGATAGGGTCTGAATTTCATTGCCATAGTAATCTGGCTTTGTTCGTGGCCTGAGGAAACGAGCTTTGCAACAATTCCAGATGTACTATGGCATGAAAACTCAGCCCCAAACAGTAGGTGCTTGAAGTTGTTACAGTCGGGCTGAGGGGCTCTGAATTTTGTGTGCACTGCTGGTCGAAACCGCAAAGCTGTCCACTTCGTATGACAGAGTTGTTTAGCGGGTGACTTTTTATCCTATTCCTCCGTTCAGAAGATGTTTGAATTTCTACGGATGATTCGTAGAGCTTCACAGGGCACCTGGGCTGGTTGTTTCGCTATCGAGGTCGCCGTCGAGGAGTGGACCGATAAGGTGTGCGCAAACAGGCGCCAGTGTTTGGTTTCTGATGCTTCCTCGTCCTTGGAAAAAGGTCTATTTCGCTAGCCATTCAGTTGAAACCCGTGTGGACTCCCCAGGCCTTACTCGTCGCTACCACTCGTCACAGGGGATAAATTTCGCGGACTACTTGCATCGGACGTATTGGATTATGAATGGTTTTTCGTAAGCCTTGCATGGTGAGGCCGACTCCGACTTGAGATTCGTGCATCATGAATGGGGGGGGCCTATGCCCTTTGGTCATCGACCCCAAAATTCGAAAGTGCTGTGACCCATTCATCCGATTGGATGTATGGTGCGCGGGGTCTTCCTTGTCGAAGTCTGAACCTTTCTCGTCCTCATCTTAGAATGGGCGAGCCTCCTGTACATTCAGTTCGCTGGTTACATACTATGTTGGGTTCGTAACGACAGCCTCGTGGCGCCGAAAAAGTAGTTGGGAAGTGACTTAAACTACCGATGAGCACTTTGCTCGAAATGTGGAATGCATTACAAACTCGTTGCTCGATGCATAATTTTAGTACTGCGTATCGGTAGTGAACGAGAATTATCCCGCTAGCGACAAGAGGAAGGATCGCAGTTATGATACGCCTTGTGTGTTTCCAACTGTTTGCAGCCAGTCTGTGGATGAATCAGTACAATGCCAGTCCTTGCTCTCGCACGGCTACACTGAAAGGCCCGAACTATCGCAGGAGATCAGGGAGTCTTCGTGCAGACAAGACTACCTCGGGATCCTTCATCCTGTACAACATCCTGGCATCCTCGAGCTCACCCAGAATCGTCTTGCCCGCTTTGACTGGCGTCGTTGGAAGACCCACGTCCCAAGGTGTCGGTCTTCGGTCTTCCGTGTCACCACTTGTATGAGACTAGGCCAGACTGAACCACCACAACACAGATCGGAGCGTCCACTCCAAGGTCCACTCCACACGTAGAGTGGTGCCCAGTCAGTAACAGGCCACTACACGACCCTCATTTGCACGATTTGACTGGAACTCCGCGGACACTTCGACGTGATTTCAACGATGAAAAGTCTGCCCAGGCAGCTGGATGAACAAGGACAACAACAACGTGGAGGGTGGTTGGTGCAAGGGCAAGGATCGAGGCGCGGTGGGGCGACGGCAGAATCTATATCTGGGCGCATGAATCGCGCAACCGAAATCCGCGTTAAACCTGCATACATGCAGCCAGAGTCGACTATCGATCGTCTCTCCCGTCAAGCAGCCTACAGCGGCGCCCAAGAATTTTTCGATTTTAGGATGTTGTCGCAGCGGTGGCGTTTTGAGCAGGTCCTGGTGGCAGACAGGCTATCAATCGTTCAGGTGCGCGATCGGGAAGCCACGGACGACGCGTTGCATTTAGAGCCTAGCAGGAACATGGCCTTAATACGAGTGAGTAAAATTCTTTGTAAATAACATGTGCTTACCAGGAGCGACGTCCTCTCCTGTAGGACTACCACAATACAACACATGGTGTGTATCGGGCGCGCGCGGTGGCCTGCACGGGCCAACCTTCACAAGTGCATCCCACTTCCCCGATTCCCAATTAGGACCGTGCACGGATACACGCAACAGACATCAATCTCTCCGAGGCAAGGCAGGGCGAGGTGACCACCAGATGCACAGTGCCGCCTGCGAAGCCGGGGCTTGGACGACAGCACCCACGGTTGACTCGAAGCGCGATTGCGTGCGGTCATTGACTGCGGCTCCGCTTCGAAGCGAGACCACCTTCGATTCCCGCCTGCCCTGCCCCCCGCGCATGTAAGTTAACGCGACTACACCCCGTTCCGCTTCCCTTGTCAGGAAGGAAGGAGATATCGGAGATATCGGACTGCGTTCCAGTGGAGGATGGCGACCACACGCACGGATAATTCCCGCCGTCAGGCTGAGCCCTTTGGAGGTCGACTAATGTACTTACGTCGGGTCGCAGCCGCTCTCATCTCGCCCGTCAAGCCGCCTACAGCGGCGCTGTGGGGCGTGAAGGACACAAATCCTGGATGGATGGACAATTTCGACGAATGTATGAGTGAAGTTTGTGCGGAAACATCTAACAATAACGTGTGCTTACCGTGGCGATTGTTGTCCTTCAGATAGAGGGCTATTCAATGCTTGGAGCGTAAAGGACACGAATCCTGGATAGAAGACTTCGACGAATAGTCTAACAGAAACACGGCCTTGATTACGAGTGAGTGAATTTCTTCAAGATACATCGACACATGTGCTTACCAAAGGCGATGTAGGACTACCACCATACAGCACATACCTCAATCTCATGAGATTCATCCTGAGTGTGTGTCGGGCGCGTGCGGTGGCCTGTACGGACCGACCTGGGCAAGTGCATCCCACTTCCTCGATTCCCGATTAATAGTAGGGCTGTGCATGGATCTTTATCAGCCACTTCATTTTCTAGTCTCTCCAAGGCTAGACAGGACGAGGAGAGGTACGAACCGCCACCACCTTCGATTAGCAAGGCAGCGCCTCAGGATGGCGGCGTGCGTGCGGTCATCCCCCACTTGGACGGAGTCCAATATTTCTTCCTTCCTGACAAGGGAAGCAGAGCGGGGTACGAATCGAAGTGTACGAAGTGTAGTCGCGTTAACTTACGTGCGAGGGCAGGTGGAAGCCTCAGGAAGGTCGACTAACGTACTTATATCGGATCGCAAACGCTGGTCTCATCTCGCCCGTCAAGCCCGGAAGGTTTTCCCTGACGGCCAACGTATCAGAATGCAGGCACGGGTCGACAGCGACGACTCGACCGCTGTATCAGTCGGAATGAGAAGGCGAGGGGAGCGGTGGGCTGTCTGTGGGGGATAAAGCACAGGAAGCCTGGATGGATTAATGAGTGAGTGAATTTAGTACGGAGACATTGATGTTGACGTGTGCTTACTGTGGCGATTGTCCTCCAGACAGAGGACTATTCGCTTCGGAGCCTGCACGAAGTCAGTCCGGAGCTGGACGAACACGTCAATGCTCTTCTGCGCTGTGGGGTTCGCCTCCTAGACGGACGCTACTCGGTGGCATCCTATAGCGATCCTGCCTAGCTGCAAATGCATGTGGCGGGTCTGGTCCCTTGGAAGTATGGACTTATCTTGTCGTCTAAACTCTAGCAATGCAATACAACACCTGAATCGCATTCATTCTGTGTGTATATCATCAGCGAGTTCCGGGTGTGATGACCATGCCGACCTCCCTGTATGGCAGCTACTGGCCAACCTTCCTGGATCACATACTCACCTCCGCTGCTTTGCACACAGCATCTGCGGAGAGACTGGAGGGAGGAAGCTCGAGGAAGGATGGAATTTCCGCATTCGGAAGTCGGTGGAGTCCCTTTACCTTCAACGTGCTGGCGCACAACACAACTACTCGGAGCCCGGGCCAGCGTGGCGTCTCCTGTGCGGCTTCGATGAGCTGTGGCCTATGTGCGGTCTGCACTCGCGGGAGCCAACGAGGCACATACGACGTGGAGTCGTCCTGCGGTAACAGCTGAGCAGGGGAAGCTCACCTTCACCATACACTGCTGTCGTCCTCTACGACCTCTATACAGAACCCGAGATCTCCTGGAATTCCGACAGCGCGGTCGAAAGTGAACCGGGTAGATCAAATAAACGGGAACGATTCTGGGTCGATATCTGCTCGCGACCGAGGCTTGAGTCGCTACTATCGCATGCCAACTCCTTTCTTTTGTCCACGTCGGCATCTGGAGGATGCATGTCCCTCGACAGAACGACGTCAATCGTGCCTTGCATAACCGCGCATACATCCACTCTCTGGCTGTACCATAATATTCTTGCTCTCGCGCACCACTCTTCTGTATTTGCATCCGACTCTCATGGGCCTCGCACTGCATGGCTTTTTCCTCCGTCGTGGGGCGGGGACGCGTATACGGTGAACCCTGTTCTACCTTTTCTTCCTTCCTCCCCTATCATATACTCATTGCTCATTTTATTTTATTCCTCCAGGTTCCTTCCTTCGCTATCCTAGCGAGACATGAACGGATGTCCAAGTAACATCAGAAACTAAACAGCAGCGCCTCTTTTGGGTTTGGGTCCTGGCATCCGGAACTCCACTGCCTGACGTGACGGCGACCTCGATAGTGGAACAAAATGTATCTTTCACGAACGGCTAAGATTACACGTACGGCAGGGCATATGTACATTTGATCCAAGGTACGTCCTGGTTCGGAGCGCGTTCAGGAAAACCGCCTATTTTCGTCCTTCAGGCTGCGAATTCTCAGCTATCGTTGCAACGGCCTTGTTTGCTTCGGGAACCCAAGGGATAACTGCGGGACTGGACTTGAAGCCATATTGCGGAATGACTGGTGGATGGGTGAGCAAGGTGGTGGGAGGGAAGAGAAAGAGAGTCGTGGGTCGGCGCTTATGTTGGACACGCACAGAAACAGCTTTCGACATTTATAAAACTGCTGTCGTATGCTGTAAAGAGTCAGACAGCCGTTGAACAAATGTTCCGAAAGTAAAGCAGGACAGCAGTATGCGCTTCCCATCGACGGAGAGCGCTTCTATCGAAAAAAAATGAGGGCGCTTATTTCAGGCGCTGCGGAGCAGCCACTCGCGGACAGTAAAAAGATCAAGATCTGTGATTGAGAATGAAAACAAAACTATGAGCATGTGCTTAACAACCTCAAAGCTCGGCCGCCTTTGTTCCACGCAGGCACATCCAGTCATAAAAAAAGTAGCGGTAGCATCACCAGCAGAGCAGACGAAGCGCCCAACAAGACTCGTCCGTACGAGAGCGCCCCACAGACGCGGAAACGGCAGGAAAGAGAGGGCAATAACCAGAGAGTGGAATGGTGTTGCCAAAGGATAGCAAGGGTAGCCGTGTGCGCGTAGGCTCTCGAGGAGAGGTAAACCACGCGCAGCGGGCAGAGCAACAAAGGTGCAATCAAATGAACACTGGAAACCAAAAAGTGTAAGGGCCGGCCTGCAGACAGTTACGAGACGCACATGCCCCTGCTGTTTGGTAGAGGAGCAGACCACAGGGTGGTATTAGCGCGATATCGACTCGGGGCCCACCGTACGACGGAAGCGCAGATACGAGAAGCAAAAACTCTCCCTCTCGCTCTCTGCACGAGCGCGTCGCCTGGACAGTCAATGCTCCTCTAACTCCACGGCCGATCGCATCCATCTGAACGCGAACGTAGCCGTCAGCCGTTGACCATCGCACATAGTACCTCGACCAGCCCGCGAGATCCTGCTTTCCTCCGCTTGAAGGTCTCCGGCCGAAAAGCCACGTCCACTTTGGTACAAGTGCTCTGCCCGTTACAGAGAGTGGGTTAGGCAGATCGACTCGACGCCCGCCGTACGACGGACTCGCAGATACGAGGAGCATGTGCATCAAAAAAGAACTCTCCCCCGCTCTGCACGAGCGCGTCGCCTCCGTCAATGCTCCTCCAACTCCATGGCCAACCCCATCCGCACGAACGGGAACAAGCCGTCGACGGCACCGCACTGCGCACGAGCGAGAACGTCGCATTGCGCCTCCTCCTCCGTTACTGCTCGCTTGGTCACCGTCGACTTCCGTAAATCCTCCTCGTAACCCTACAGCCAACCGCATCCGTACAACGAAAGCGTAGCCGTCACCGAGCACGTCGCATTCTTCCTCTCGTCCCCTAAGCCTGAAGATCATCCCTGGCCGCCACAGGGTCCACACGGGCACTTTGCCACACCTCCGTGCGCGCTCTCCCCGCTACAAAATGGGGCACGGGAGTGCAGATCCGTACCGCCACGCCGAGCACCTCGCGCCTCGATTCCTCCTCGGCGTGCTCGTCCCGTCCTCACCGACCCTGGCGCTCAGGAGGCTCACAAGCGCCCGGCTCACGCCGAGAAGGCTGACTCCAGCAGCAGCTGCATCACCCAGAGGGACAGACCCGTACCACTAGAAACGACGCGCCGAGGATCTCGCGCATCTCGTCCCTCCTCTGCGTGCTTGTCACCGTCCTCGCCGATCTAGCGCTGAGGCTCGCAACGCCCGCACTCGGACGCTCACGCCGGACTCCAGCGAGTAATCGCGCTACTGAGGAGGGTACTGTAAGGCTCGCAAAGCGCAGAGAGCGTAGGTACGTACGCATGCGGCATATCGATGCGGGTCCTCGGAATACGACGGAAAACGAATGCGTAGATTTTTTCGTCCAGCGAAAGAGAGGGAGACGTAGGATTTGCGTGGGATGCAAGCATGATATGGCGTATATGTTGTCGTCCTCCTTGACCTACGTCTCCAGAGATACACTGGACTCGAGGGGTAAAATCCTCGCCGTGTCGCGGTAGCCACCTGCGAAGAGACGGCATAACTTTGAGTACACAGAAGACACAACTTGCGGGTATCACCTACTATCACAGGTTACCTCCAGAGTCGGTGGAACATATCTTCATCATTTAATTAGATGACCCTAGGTCGCTGCCGCAGCATCCATCCTCATACTCGTCGGCGCTACAGTCGTTCCGAGTGAGGCCTGCCGCAGTACCAACGCGTTATCCCGCCCGTCTTGGAGATACAGCTCGAGGGCAGAATCGGAGTTGTCTACTACCAAGGTTGATGTTGTGTGAGCCTTTGACTCGGCGGTGTGTCGAGAAAAGCTCCAGCTCGCTGCCGTTTTAGAAGAATCCCATGCACTGTGCTTTTGTTACGAACTAAGTTCACGAATTCATGTGTGGTGGGAGGTAGCGAACCGAAAATATTCTATACCGGGATATACCGAGATCGTACTACGCGCCCACTTGCCGAGCTCCTGCGCGTCTCTTTCCTCAGCACGCTCATGAAATCCTAAACATTTTCGGAACTTCCGGAAGCCCTTTTAAGTACCTTCGCCGCCCGCGTCCACCCAACTCCTCGTCTTTATCATCCATTAAGACTCAGCATTGGGCCTCTAAACTTGAAGCTGTAGTGGCCGTCTGGGAATCTGACCGCATAATTCGTTGAACAGGATACCATTTCCTGCTCTGGCATTCCCTCGAGTTCTCTTGTAAATCTGCACCATGGCCCCCCGCATCGTCTCAGTATTCGGTGCAACCGGCACCCAAGGTCCTTGTTCCAATCACCTTCGTCATTCGTGTCTAACGCGGACTCACAGGCAACGCTGTCATCCACGGCCTCCTCAAAGACGGCACCTTCACCACGCGCGCGGTCGTCCGCAACCCAGACTCTGAACCCTCGCTCAAGTTGAAGGCGCTGGGCGTCGAGGTCGTCAAGGGCGATGGCTTGGATAAGGACTCGCTCGTAGACGCGCTGCGCGGCAGCGAGGCGGTCTTTGGCGTACGTACCCAATATATCATCATCACTATTATATCCGCATAAATTCACACATATATACGCAGGTCACCGCGCCCATTTGGCCTCTCAAGGCAGAGGCCGAGGGCCCCAACGAGCTGGTCTGGGGGAAAAACATGGTCGATGCCGCGAAAGAAGCCGGCGTCAAGTTCTTCATCTGGAGGTGTGCACCACCATCTCACTGCAGCGATTTTCTTTTCGACCTGACGCGCGCCTGCACACAGCTCCGTGCCCAGCGTAAAGAAACTCTCGGGCGGAAAGTACGCGAATGTCATACACTACGAACGTACGGCCGTCTCTTCCTCACACGGGCTAAATCAAATACAATCCTGACCCCGCATACACAACTTAGAAAAAGCCGCCGTCGAGGAATACCTTAAATCCTCCGGCATCCCTAACGCGTCCATCCACCTCGGAGGCTTTCTCGAAAACTACTGGAAGTGCGCACAAACCATTCTTCTCCTCAACACCGCATTCATCATTGTTATTGCGCATGTAGATTCGGCCTCCTAAAGAAAACAGACACCGGGTTCGACATCTCCGTCCCGCACTTCCTCGCTACGGACCGCCAGGCCTTCACGTGGGTCGAGCAGGCCGTGCCCGCGACCATACTCGCCCTGCTCAAGAACTACATCAACCCGTCGAAGAATATCTCGGGCAAGACGTACCCCGTCGTGAACGCCAATATGACATATTCTGAGCTCGCTGCGCTCACCGGCAAGGGTGCGTTGTGTCTAATGCCTTTCCCTTTGGACACGATGGAGTGTGCTGATGTGATTGTGCCGAGCTCTCGGCGTCGGAGTGACATTCACCACAGCTCCAGCGACTGGAATGCCCCCGTTCGACGAGATGGTGTGTTTCCCATTCCTTTCCTTGCCTTTGTCTTTACTTTCACTTTTACTTTTCCGCCATCCCCCAAACAAAACCCATGCTAACGGACTACAGTACCAATCCCACGCCGAGTACAGCGGCCTTTTCACCGCGACGCCGGTGCCCAACCCGGACCTCGTCGCGCTCGGTGTCAAATTCGGCACTGTTCAGGAGTTTCTTGAGACGGAGGTGAAGCCGCGGTTTGGGGCGTGAAGAGACGAAGTGAAGGCAGCAAAAGTAAAGATTGTGAGATAGACTGATATCATGATACTGATGGACATTTCGCCCAAAATGTCGAATGCATTCCAAGCTCGAGACTCGATATATATATTCTATTACTGCGTGTCAACCCTGGTGAACGGATTATCCCGCTAGCTACAAGGGGATGGATCGCAGCTACTCGTGTGTTTCCAATTGTTTGCAACTAGTCTGGACTCTGTGATGAATCCTGATGAACCAGTACAATGCCAGTCCTTGCTCTCGTATGAAGAGCGGCGCGGGCGGAGGATTCTTTTTGACGGAGAATGCAGGCTGTCTCAACGGAGGCGAGAAGGGGAGGGGAGCAGTCCATGGGGCGTAAAGGATCCCTTCTCCAGACGTTCCCCTATCGAGGTCGCCGTCAAGTAGTAGAGGCTCCGATATGGCCCTAGTTTGGCCTCACTCGTCAATACGCTCGTCTCGCCCTTGACCTTTGCCCAGTTCGCCATTCAGAGTCCGACTTAGGTTGAAACCCAAGGTCTCGACTCCGTTACGAATCTCTTTTCGACACTTGGAATAATTTCATGGACGCCTTCGCGACCTTCCTAATTAGTTTGCAAAGCGGTTGTTTGTCTGGATTTGCTTGTATCTCGTGACCAATTGATGGACTAAACAACGCGTCTCGTTTGCTTTCCCCGACGTGCCCAGGACGGCCCGAGTTACTCGGAGTTATGAAATGCTGGCGATGGTCTTAGCTCCCATTTTTCATTTTCGCCGTTGGTCTTGGCTGCTGCGCATGCGTTCGTTTGTATGCCCGAGTCGTAAATATGTGGCCGGGACGTGCACAGCGTCTTAGAATCGACGGTGTATCGCGAGTCAGCTGCTCTGGTTTCCGTTACTTGGGCACACCGCAGTCTTCTGGGCATCTGACTTGGTGGAATAGACATTCGAAGGTTCGTCGCATGATCGTACACGGACGTCTCTTGCTTCCATTCGTTCCGACCAGGTGGAAGGACTGCCTACGTGTCTTGCTCACTCGAGGGCGAATCGGTGCCACAGCCTACCCCGACCGTGACATCCACATCCCGAAAACCAGCGAATAAGTACCGTAGTCGTGCGGTCCGCTTCGCAATGACCTTCGTTCGCAGAGTGGCATGGCTACTGATACTCCCGAGGCAAGAATTTTACGCGTTTCATTGGTTCCTGAACAGTGAAGATCCCTCCCGCTTCTCAGACCCAAGCTTCCCATGGCCAAAGACGGAGGATCCGCGACGAATTGGTGAGTCTACTTCTCTTCCGTGCGCTGCGTCAAGATAATCATCGACAACTCGCAGACATTGAGTGACTGTTGACGTTGTACATCCAGGGTTTCTTCTAAGTGTTGTCGTCCTCGGTGCCGGTGTAGCTTTGCGGGATGCGTGAGGATGCGTGAGACTTATCACTGGTCCGCACACTTTTGTGGAGCATCAGTTGATGCGCTGCGAGATGTGGGACGCAACAGTGCAGCCGCCGAAAGTATAGGTGCCGAGGGGTTGTCTGGGCGCCCAGCAGTACTTGTACTGCTGCAGCTATGATAGCAGAACGCGTTTCCCAGAGGAGCTACGGATCTTTTTCAGGAGCGACCCCGAGGAGCAGCCGCAATCGACGCAGAGGAGCGTACGATCGAAAGCTGTCGCTTTTTGACATACGGTATTGGCGCCTGCTTCGTTTGCCCGTACTTATCGCCTTATATTTCTTGTAGTACACGAACCCACGAGAAATGAAGCCATCACCGATATCCCTTGTGCACAGTGCAGTGTAACCTTAGTTACTATAAGCGACTGAGGCACACGCGACGACGTCATCGCTGGTTTTGAAAGGTTTTATTTTCTGTCATTGCAGATTCTCTGCGAGTTCTGGCTTACGGGTGTGTTGCAGGATTGTAGGACATCGTTCATTGGTGCAATAGACAACAATAGACGAGGATCGTTCTTGGTGATCAAAATACAATTGAAAATCTGAATCAATTTTTTCCTTTCTTCCCCTTTTGGTAGAGACTTTCTTCCGAGACTGTCGTTTTTGATGAGAGAGATATTGACCGGGTAGCCGCCGAAACGGCATTCTCTTTCTCTGTCTTCCTCTCTCAGACTGTCGCCTCCCTCCGCGACCACCACATTCGTTTATCGCCAATCCGTCGACCAGGGCTAGTATCAACCCCTGCGACGATAATATGTTGGCACGCACCTCTCGTCATCGCACTCTGCGCCTTCCTCGCGAAGCACCCGAGGAACGGGGCCTCCTTGGCCTGCCCGTAACAATACCCATCGTAGATCCCATTGTCAATGGTCTCACCGCCGCCTTACTCGGCCACGGTACCACTACAACAACCCACACCACAGCTACCCCTACGACCCACACAACCACAAGCGACACCTCAGCAGCCTCGCCATCCGGTGGCAGTACCGGCTCAAGTACGGGCTCCAGCTCCGGGTCTGGCGCAGGTGATTCAGGAAGCGCAGGCTCCTCTGGCAGCTCCGGCTCTTCATCGGATCCCTCTGGAGCAGGATCCTCCGGAACAGGATCCTCTGGGGCAGGGTCCTCTGAACCTCCAGCGGGAGACTCGGGAGGCTCTTCAGGAGAGTCAGGAGAGTCAGGCGGAACGTCGAACAACAGTTCTGCTGATTCTTCGAATCCCAGCGCCAGCGCTGGCAGTGCGCCCTCTGGTTCCGAGCCATCCGGAGCTGCTGGCAGCAATGGCTCGGACGGCTCGTCCCAGAGCTCTAGCCAAGCCACTGGCGGCGTTCTTGCCGCGGCCCAACAGACCCCGGCTGGATCCAACAACGATCCGCTGCCCTCCGGCCCTACAAGCGTAGTTGTAACCGGCGGGAAGACCATGACTGTCATTGGCTCCGTGACCTACTCGACTGGTATTCCCACCTACACCGTCAGTTCGAGCCAGCCTGGCAGCGGCTCGAGCTCTGGAGGAGCCGCAACCTCGTCTGGAAAGCACGGGCTTCCCACCTATGTCGCAGCTATCTTCGGCGTCCTGGGAGCTTTCGGACTCATCTTCCTGCTCGTGTTTTGCATCCGCAGGCGTGCCGTGAACAGACGCGCCGCTAGGAGACAGTGGTGGTCGGGCGTCATGGGTTCCGGCGCGCAGTCAGATGCGTCGTCTAGTCGAGACACCGATGATGCGACCGCTGGCAATGCCTCATCTGCAAGGAGCATACGGTCCAGCTTTGGGACTACATTCGACCACAGTGCGTACTGGCCATTTCCCAGAATTATCAACCGACGCTAATCATCTCTGCCTAGGTGAATTTTCCATCACGTTCGACGATAACGTCCCTGCACTTCCTCCCATGGTCGAGATCCGCGGAGGTCCCGGTATTGTCCCCAAGGGCGACAGCAGTAGCTCAGGAAATGGACAGCCGCTGTCCCCGATCTCGCCTATTGCACTGAACTCCCCCGCCCTCCCAGTCCCGCTCCTCGTCTCTATCGAAAACTCCAACGTATACTCGGACGCTAACCGCCGCACATCGGCCGGCAGCAGCACGAGTGCTCAGTACCTTACCTATGACCGCGACGGCGCCTCAAACCATCAGCTCCTCACCCCTGGAGCTTCGACGCCCATGTCTGTGCGCCCCTTCTCCCCCACCGAATCCTTTGCCTTCCCCTCGCCCCCTCGCGAGCATCGTTCCAGTGCATGGACGGTCGCCACGCCTATGCCCCAAACTGCCGAAATGTCCGTGCCCCAGATCACCGAATCCCTCGTGCGGACCCCGCCTCATACCGCGACGTACTCGGAGAACCCGTTCGCGGACGCGTTCTCCGTTCCCGCGAACTCTGCCTCGGCCGAATTCGACGCCGTCGAGACCGTCTGGCGGCCGTTCGAGCAGACCCTGCAGGACGAGATGACCGTCTGCGCGGGCGACCAGGTGAAGGTGCTCGCCATCTACGACGACGGATGGGCGATGATTGAGCGGCTCGGTATGGGTAAGGGCAAGGGTAAAGCCGAGGATGGCAAGCCCGCCGTCGGCCTGATACCCATCGACTGCATGCGAAAGGCGGAGGAGTCCGTGTCGTCCTTCTTGGCCGCAAAAAGAGTGTCCTCGGTGGACGCAACGGGGTACACCGGCATGGCCGTCTGAGCATAAAATAAGGTGCGTCCCGTTTCATGTGGTCTTGACGCTTGGCATTGACTGGTCGGACGCAGGTCCCATACCCTGATTAACATCCCCGTCTCCATTCTGTCGCATTCGCTCATTCAGCAACCATATACGCTCTCTGTCTGATCAACTCAAAATAATAATGTACATGTTTATACCCTCCTTCTTGCATGAGCCCAGGCTCCTTCGCCCGGCTCCTCCCTTCAATCTTTCTACCCGCTTTCTGCGCCTTTTTTCTTCTTCGATATGGTCTCCCCTGGAGAACTCTTCTTACGTTCGGTTGTTCCCTGTCATCTTACTTATGGAGTACACCGTGCCCTTTTACTTTTATGAATTTTGGCTCGACGGCGGTTAAAGCGGTTACATAGACGTTCTTCCATGTACCTTTCTATGTTCACCTTGATTTTCACCGTTAAAATACATTCCCTGTATAACGTTCAAATTTCATTCTTTGCACCCCGCAGCCTAGGTTCCACTTGTATTCCAGCCGTAAAAGAGGACCATAGCGGTCACATGACCATGGATTGCCTTTGACCACGACTATTCAAATTGCGACTCGGAGCCTTCCAATTTAGCGTCGTTCAAGCTGCTCGCCTCTGTTGAGCTCAACCATATTAGAACATGGCTACGGCCGCGCTCCGCTCGCAAGTGGCTGCAAAATGGCACGAAGGCTTTAATCGCTTGAATCGCTCAGAACCAGGCATCTCCGGACTCTTGTCGTTCAGTCAGGTCAGGCAACACGGCCATGGCCCAATCATTCGTCGGTCGAATAAATCTTATTTAGGCATGGAACATTGCTACGGACTACCTCCACCCCCGTGATATCGCAGACCCGGCCTCGGTGAAGCATCATGGCACGTCTCAGTGGATCCTAGTCTCCCAGGAATTGACGGTGCCTGTGCAGATTCATCGTCTGTGAAAGCTGCGTTTGACTTGATAAACCGCAGTCGGAGGCTGCCTGTGATGCTCGAGACGTTTCTGGGTTCGTGCATGCGTTTCTAATGCTCATATTATTATTGAAGCATCTTAGATGATATATGCAATCAGTATCATCTTATAGTCCGGGATATTGAGCAATATCTTGCGGAATACGAGGTGCACTGACCGACTCTGACCTGTTTCTGTAGCTTAATATGTTCTACAGGAATCTTCCGACACGGCCGTTATGCTGCGTCTCGTGTATCGCTTAGTAGAATGGTACCGCGCGTGGGCACCCATCGACGAGTTAGTGGCCCCCCTGATTAGTGTTGCGATTAACGCGTAACGAACAGACTTGGGCCAACGATCCGCGCCGCGTACACGCTCACCTTCCAAACCCAGCTCTTCTCCATCCTTCCGCCGGCATTCGTGCGTGGCTTCAAGGCCCTCTGCGCGTCCACGCTGGTGCCCGTCGCGCAACACACGCCGCAGATGTGGGAGGCCTTCGAGGTGCTGGGACTGACAGACCGTTATGAGGGGATCATCGCGAGCGTCGGGTACGAGCGCATCGAGGAGTACGTGCGCGAGACGTGCACGGGCAAGTGGGAAAAACCGTGCCTCGAGGAGTTGCGCGCGTGGATGTCTGTGCAGATTGTGCCCTGGATGCTCCCCATGTACGCGAAGGGTGCGGCGAACAGTAAGTGCAGTTTATATCCATCCCCGATCCGGTCACTTAGCATAAATAGCCGAAGATGCCCGGGGGATGCTGCAGAATGTGGGGTCGAGATTTGACTTTCATATGAATAAGACTTTATGTGATTTGAGGTCGATTTATTATCCCCGGTGCTGGCAGGGTCTCACTTTAATTTCAGGACATCAGAAATTTTCGATATTATCATCGATTTTCCCGACTCAAATGGTGCTCTTCAGGATCTCAAAGTCGTTGCTTCTCGTTTTGTCTGGTGCCCGCAACTAACTGGTATCGTTAGGAATGTCTTCAAAGAGTAGACCAACGATCTTCCTTGGTGCAGGCTCTACGAAAAGCGTATGTGCTGCGCAGTTTCTCCCTATCAAAACTTCAGCTGAGATGCCCCCAGTAACAGGAAACGTCTACTCCATCCCGGCGCCGATACTAAGCTCATACTATCGCAGTATGTGGCCACCATCAGGTGCCTCCGCATCGTCGACCCACCAGGAGTCCTGCTTTTCAAAGTGGCCGATCCTATCCGGCGATATCTTAGGTCTGCCTAACGGAAATATAGTATCAGCGACGTTGGTCTTATTTCAGAGTACAGAGAACGCCCTGACACCATCCGAAGTATCGTCGCCAATCTCGTCGGGGACGACGACAGCGGGGACTCGCTGGTCGATGAGAACGAGCCGATACAGCCTCTCCAGCAGCTGGAGACGGAGGATTACAGCGACCCGCACTGGGATCCAGAGCCGATCGATGCCGGGCCTGGTGCGCTTCCAGCACGGCTTGGATAAGACTCATTAACGACGCCAAGCAGATTTCCGCACAAACAAGCCAAGTGACGTCATCAGCACGTTGGTCAGCATCTACGACTCGAAGGATCTCTTCGTAAAGGAGCTGCAAGTGCTCCTCGCTCAACGGTTACTCGCAATCACCGATGACAATTTTGACAAGGTGGAGAAAGAGGTGGGTGCCAATTGTTCCTTATACCCATCGTGCTCATTCCACTTTCCAGCGTCGCAATATTGAGATTCTGAAGATTCGATTCGGGGAGGCGGCGCTGCAGGTGTGCGATGTGATGCTGAAGGACATGACAGACTCAAAGCGGATAGACGGGCATGTGCAGTCGCAGAAGGCTGTAAGCGCCGTATTACTTGCTTGTTTAGCGCTGACGTCCTTCAGTCGATCGTGCACCCGACTATCATCTCGCGACACTTCTGGCCCTCGCTCGAGTCGAGCGATATTGTGATGCCTGGGCAGTTCCAAGCGTTAGTCTCAGCCCCTCTGTGGAAAGAGGCAAAAGATTCATTGACCTCCAACTAGACTGCAGACAGAATACGCGAAGGGGTTCTCGACCTTCAAACCCGACAAAAAGCTGCGCTGGCTTCCGCACCTCGGGACCGTACATCTGGAACTCCAGCTCCAGGATCGCACGATCGAGACGGACGTCCCGCCACTAGAAGCTGCGTTCATCGAGCTTTTTTCAGAGAAGAGTGAGTTTACCGCTACCGTCTCATACATCGCCTCAAGCTGCCGTGCTCCAGATACATGGAGAATGGACGACCTTATAGAGGGCGTCGGCGCCGTGGACCGAACCGCTGCTCTCAAAGCTCTCATTACCTGGATCGACCTCGGGGTGTTAAAGGAGGACGAGGAGAATACGTTCCGACTACTGGAAGTCGCGGAGGAGGCGGCACCGTCGTCGAGAACAGGTAACAACACACCTTGCTGCCTGCCCATTGCTTTACTGACACGACTGATGCTCCTCCTCTAGTTCCCATCATTGAGGCTCCGGCCATGACAGCCGCCCAACAACAGCAGGCAGACCAGATACAGGTGTATTGGAAGGTGCGCGATGTCGTCTGTTCAAATTGCTCGGAATGTGATCTGACAGCGCATGTCAGTTCATTGAAGGCATGCTCACGAACTTAGGGTCGCTGCCCTTGGACCGGATTCAGACGATGCTGCGGTTCGCGCCTGGGTACGACCAGACAATCGAGCAGCTGGCCGGGTTTATGGAGGCGGCGCGAAGGGAAGGGCTCGTAGTAGGGCGAGATGGCATGTGGAAGCTAAATGGGTGACATCGAAAAACACATGTAAAATCGACTGCCACTTTTGCAAAGACATGGAAGACCCATCGGCGCGTCGTGTATGATGCCAGCGTATACTAGGGTACAGTTGAGTTTGTCGAGTTTGTCTATTGATACAATGCGTGGATGGAGTAACTAAATGAGTGCGAGCATAGCGAAAGCCCTAAGTAAAGGTAAACCCGTAGTGTAACTAAAAGAGTGACAGTGTTGTTCTTGTTTCGTGAATGACAATTAATACCCTGTCGGCGTGGTAACTTGAAGCTACAAACAAAGCGCCTAAGTGGAGACAAAGCAAAAGTGAGAATGGTTAGGGGAAGTCAGCGGGCGGACTCACACGACTACGTGCAGAGAATACAACCGACTCCCTTGATGCATATAGCGTGTTTAAGATGCGTGGATTGGATTGTATTCATGTCTCAGACTGGCGTTTTGAATGTTTTTGTGGACCGATTTTCTTCGTATATCATGATCGTGCACTTGATGCGCCTCCACCGCCCCCGCCTCGCGAGGAACGCGCCGCCGCTACAGGCCCCGGCTCCGGCCCCATTCTCTCCACCGCGGACGATGCCGCCCCCGACGAGAGATACGTCTGCCACTCCTCCAGCAGCGCCTGTCCCACCGATGGCTCGAGCTCCGTCCCGTCACGCGACACCTTGATCTCGCGGTCATGATTCCACGGGTTGCGGAGCTGCCTCGTGCGCTGGAACGGCAGCCGCTCGGTGCAGAGCCACCGCAGCTTAAAGTTCTCGCCCCATGTCTCGTCACGCGGCTGCTCGCCATCCACATTCCCGGCGCCTTCGGCGATGACCCCGTCCGCATTCCCCGGCTCCTCTGCAACGGCCCCGAGCTCAGACATATGCGCCCCCGACCCTATCGACTCCCTCCGTCTCTGCTGAGAATGTCCGTCAGCAGCTGGACCCGCACTCGTCTCCGCCGCAGTAGGCGAGCGCATCGCGCGGAAAGGTGCTCTCTCGTCAAGCCTGAGGTCCCTTCCTTGCGAAATCCCGACGCCTTGATCATAACTCGCCGACGGACCTGGGTACGCCGAGCTTATGCTGATATTGCGGTGCGGCCTGCCCAACTCCGCCGGCGCCGTCTGCACCTCCTTCGGGGATGAACGCAGGGGCGTGCCCGAAGGGGTGCCGAATGGCTGGGGCGAGTTCTCCACATGGCGGTCGCCGCTGAGGATGTGGTGATCTTGCAACTGCAGTGGATCTCCCGTGTTATTGGCTGCGATAAACAGTGGGACGGATTTGCTTGCCGCATTCCGCCCACTCGCGTTGCTGGAGGTACTGTCGCGGCGCGCCCACGTCACCCGCCCACCGTCGACCTCCCCGATGGACCCCGCCATCCTTTATTTCCAAAAACAACTCCGTTAGCATGCGGACCAAAAAGACAAAAGATGAGACATACTGCGCGTACCCATAGAACTCGCCGCTCTTGTTTACGCTAAAGATAAGGAACACGTCCTTGGATGTGCGGAACGCACGGTCAAGGATACCCTCGTTGTGCTTCTGCGTCGCCCACACGCCGGTATGCACGCTCTTATCGAGGTCGTCCTACAAGCGCGACAATCTCATTCAGCGCTCGTGCATCCAAGACAGCAACGAATGCGCACCTGTGTGAGCGATTTCAAGATAAAGTAGCGTTGTGGGAAATGCTGTCGAAGGAGACTCGAGTTGGTTGATGCGTGCGAACCAGAGCTGTTCGATCCCGCCACATGTGGACGCGGCGGCGGGCGCGATGGTGCACCATCCTCGTCGCCGGAGCCAAGCGACAACGCGGAGACCCCAGTCTCGAGAGAATGGGAGCCGCTCGACGGCGTCCCCGGCTCGGAAGCAGACGCCATCGACGACCCCGAGTCGTCGGCACTCAACCCCGCCTTCTGCTTCGCCTTGACCCACCGCATGTGCATGCCGCTCCCGCGCTGCCCCCCGACGCCCGCGCGCAGATCGTCGTCCTTCCGACGCACGCGACACACCAGACGCGGGCAACGTGGATCTGCGCGCAAGGGCACGCCGTTGAAGCGTGCGATCGCCGCGTGGAGGTCCGCCTCTGTGTCGTAGTTGACAAACGCACAGCTCGAACGCGAGATGAGGAAGATCGAGCCCACACCGTTGCGGCCCCGCTCAGCGCCGCCGTCAGAGACCCCATCGACGGTGGTGCTACTGCTGGAGGCGGCTGGGGTGGTCTCGCCGTCGGCCGGCTGCGTGAAGAAGCGCCAGAGTTCGTCGTGCCCGGCGTCACTGGGGACGTTCCCCGCCCACATGACCCAGTCGGAACGCTGCGCAGGTGGATTGGGGTGGTACGAGCGGCGCACCATGGGCCGGTCGCGGCCGGCGTGCAAAGACGACGGTGCGGACGACGAAGGGGTCGATGGGCGCGCGTACGTGGGGGATACCGCGGGCCCGCTGGAGACGGAGTGCTCGCCACTGTCGGGCTGCTGGAGCGGGGCTGCGTGGGGGTAGTAGGGGTACGTCGACGGCGTACCATCGTATTGCGGCGTGTGTCGTGCAGGCGGTACATACCACCACGTGCCCCCTTCGCCACCTTCCTGTGCACCGCCGGGCGACGGGTGTTGCGTGTATTGCGGATACGATCCCGGCGCGCCGGGGTAGACGTGTTGGTGTTGGTGCTGATGCTGGTACATAACGGGTGGCGGGGAGAACGAGGTGGACGGCGGGGAAAAGGGCGGATAGGAAGGAGACATGGGGGGTGGGTACGACTGGAAGGCCGGTGGGAAAGCAGGGGACGAGGAGCCTTGAGACTGGGGGGGATTGTACTGGGCCGCGTCTCCTTGATACGGGGGGTAGGATGCAAGAGTAGGATACCCCGCATGTATCGATTGAGGCTGCTCTTGGACATGAAATGAGGGGGGGTATGGAAAGACATTAGGCGGGGTGTGGGCCATGTTAAGTGGGGGCTGGGGGGACATCATGTATTGTCCCGAGTAGCCACCACGAGACGGGAGGTATTGAGTGTTGCCAACGGCATAGTGGGGGGAGGGGTACCCCGGGGGCGCCTCTGGGGGGGGATTGAGAGACGGATAGCCAGTTGTTGGGCGTCGCTGTGATGCCTGCGATGATTGGCGGCGATTGGAGCCCCCGCCAGAACGCGCTTGGTCGGTCCCCCCACGACCATGTCCTGACATCAAGGCGTCCCCGCCACTAGATTGCGCTGCGTTTAAACCCAAGTCTCTCTCAGCCGGGGTTGGTGTAAATTCATAAACAGCTACATGAGAGAAAAAAAAGTGGTCAGACATTTCTGCGCTTCTCACAAAACAAAGAAAACGAGCGCACGGGGTAAATCAGCCGGACGATCTGGACGATCCTCTACAAGAAAAAGTAAGAAAGAGGCATAAGAAAGGAACGAGGGGTGTAGGCGAGACGAAAAGACGGAAAGCTCTCGATCGTTCTGACATGTCACGTGATTTCGGAGCGTCAAACATACCGTTCTGCAGTTGTTGGAGAGACGGTTTTGGAGTGCTGCTCCCTTCGTACGGCGATTCGGCAAGCCTGGGGAGGCTGACCTTCGGTGAAACCATGGACGGCGAGTAAGAGTAGCAGAAGAGTAAGCAGATAATGAACTGGAAGGAGGAAGTGGCTGGCGAATATGTTTCCGTCGAGTTGTTGTAACACCACGGGTGGAAAAGTACTCGAAGACGGTGTTAAGTAGCTGCCTTTTAAGCCATCACGTGACATTACATCATTGGCCGCAAAAAAAAAAGAAAAAGGGAGTGAGAATCACAAACCGTCGCGAAACGCCATGACGTTTCGAGTCTGACTGTACAAAAATATACCGTAGGCTCGGATGGCCAATGGAGCATCAGAGCCCGAGGGAGCCGCTGCGTATATCGCCTGCTCAAAACCAGCTGATGGCCGTCGTGAGCATCGGGTCCATTGGATCGCTGTATCGCTGTACCTACCGATAGAGGGCAGCATCCAAGTCCGGTTAAGGCCCAAGATCTAGTTTAAATCTTCCGAGAATCCAGTTGACCAGAATTGAAGGCAAGAGCTTCGGTGCCTCGGGTTGGCAATTTGACGGGGAATTCAACCAGGTTCTACTTGGAACGTTTGAACTAGGGTCCTTTTCGGTCCCGAATGAGTATATTTCAAATAATTTGGTGCGTACCAGTCTTTTGAAGTTTTTGGCTGGCGTTTAAGAGCCCAGTGCGATACTGTAATTCAGGGCTGGGACGCCAGGAAAATCCAATAGCTCTAAAAGTCTCATTTCAATCGATCAAACAAGGAAGACGCACTATGATCCATGACACCTTAGAGGATCTGCGGTCGCAGAGAAAGGAAAGAAATTTGCGGTGGGACGAAATCTATGCGACATGACGTGCGAGTCAAGATGCTGGCGCATTGCCGGAAATGTTACGAGCGGGGATACGCGACTTGAGCTTGAAGTCTGGGCCAAAGCCAGGCCACCCTAGAGGATCTGCGGTCGGATAGAAAGGAAAGTCATTTGCGGTGGGAAGGCGTGCGGTAGAGTGGCCTGCCGCGTCATTTTGGGCGAGCCAAGATGCTGGTGCACTCTGGTGCAGTGCTTGAGAGATTACCAGGAAGTTTGAGACCTCTATGGGACCCAAAAAAGATCAGCGCTCGGATACAAAAAGAGCGAAGAAATCTGGGGTGGGAGGAAGGCCGGTGTGGGGCCGTGGTGTGCGAGCCTGAAAGATGCTGGTGCAGCACCTACAAAGTATCAAAGTGAGTGAACTGCGAGCAACTATTGCCAGAGGATCCGCGGTAGGACAAGAAAGGAAGGTCGCAATTGCATCACGTGCGATTTGCCTAAAATGGGAAATAACCTTTGATTCGTTTGAAGTCAGAGTCTAGGCCCAAGAAGATCCGTGCTTAAGCGAGTCAGCGAATCAATGAGAAAGAAGAAGGCCGGCATGCTGTGCGAGCCTTCAAGATGGCGGTGAAGCTCCTACACGAGTAAGTGAGCTGCGAGCAGTATAGTATCAAACTATAGCCAGAGGATCTACGCTCGGATGAAAAGGAAAAGTAATAATTTGCGGTGGAGTCGGTGCGGCTTGACGTAGTCAAGATGCCGTGAAAGAAAGGCGCGACGACGAAGCGGTACCAGAGAAATTGAAGAGACGGACTTCACCGAAATTCCACTCTTCCAGCGCCTCTAATGATATCAGTCCCTCCTCAGTCGCATGAGCAGCGGAGGTGAATGTGGCGTGGTGGGGCCGGTCCATTCACAGTTTCACAGAAAGGAGGGTCTCAGGCGGCGTCAGAAGTTCCAGAGTTCCGCAGTGGCTTCCGCTCGTCCTCCGAGTTTACAATTGAATGCGAAGGGACCAGGCTGGCCCTGCGGATTGGCAGCCAGCCAGGATGGCCGTCGATGCCAGCGAGAAGCGTCCGTTAGACGAGCTCGCCGTAGTGGCTTTCGGTCGTCCTTTAAGTAAGGGACCAGGCTGGCCCTGTGTATTTGCAGCTAGCCAGGATCGCCGGTGTATTCCAGCGAAAAGCGTCCGTTGGACGAGCTCGCCGTAGCGGCTTTCGGACGTTCTCCGGGTTTGCTATTAGATGCCAAGGGATCAGGCTGCCCCTGCGCATTTGCAGCTAGCCAGGATCGCCCGTGGATGCCAGCGACAAGCGTCCGTCGAGGAGACGAGTGTAAAGCAGTGGCTTCCAGTCGTCCTCCGAGTTTACAATTGGGGTGCGAAGGCTCCAGGCTGGTGGCAGCTAGCCAGGATCGTCTTTGGATCCCACCGATGAGCGTCCGTCTTGAGACGAGCCCGTAAGGCAGCTATAATGTAATATTATTGTCGCCACCAGTCGTAAAATGCCCATAGCGTGAGCACTGGCCTCAGGCTGTTGGTTCAGCGTTCGGCCTGCTTTCGTGTACATGGAGGCTCCAGCCAGGGAAGAGTTCTCTTCAGGACGACGAAACCGTCACGGTAAAGTAAGCACACGTGAATTGAATTGCCCCACTCATGGGAAGTCTTCCACTCATCCAGGGTTTGTGTCCTGTACGCTCCAGCCAGCGACCATCTGGAGGACAAGAATTGTCACTCCGAGTCAGCTGTGAGCTCACGTTAAATGCGTCCACTCATTCATTGGTCGAATCTTCCAGTTTTGTGTCCTGTACGCTCTCACCAGCGAATAGTCAAGGAGGACACGGTAAGCACACGTTGAATGCCTCCATTCATTCATTCGTCGACATCTTCTATCCAGGATTGTGTCCTCAACGCTCCAGCCAGCGATAGTCCTCTATCTGGAGGACAAGAATCGCCAGGGTAAGTACGTTATCGTCAATGTCTCCGTACAAAATTCACTCATTCCTTCGTCGAAACCTTCTATCCATCCAGAGTTTGGGCCCTTTACGCTCTAGCCAGCAAATGGTCATCTCTGTATGGAGGACAACAGTCGTCACGGTAAGCACGCGTTATCGTTAATGGCTCCGTACAAAATTCACTCATTCTCGAAATCGTCCATCCATCCATCCGAGTCCAGGATTGGTGTCTTGACGCTCCGCGGAAAGTCTCCCCGCTCGCCCCGTCTTATCGGGCCCGTCAATACCTCCTGTATTCTCATACGCTAACTTCAGCGAAAGACCCTCCGGGGCTCCGCCCGCGCCGCTGTAGGCGGCTTGACGAGCGGAGACCGGCGTATGCGATCCTTTACGCGATAGTCGACCTCCGCCCTGCCTTCCATGCATGCGAATTAAGGCGACTACCTCGACTCGTACGTCGTGCCGCCTGCTGACAAAGGAAACGAGTTATAGTACACCGATGCTACGGGACTTCAAATTGGTTTGGGCTTCGCCAGTGAAGGTCCCACACGCACGGATAATCGCCACCGTCGTCGTAAACTGCCGCCGTTCGTAAATTGCTGCCTTTCGAATCGAGAACGACGTCATTAAACTCACTGTAGAGCGGACCAGAGCGGCAGTTTTCAATTCGACCCTCAGTGAGCGGGTATGTTGTCGGTCGTCCAAGCGTCTAAGTCCTGGATTCGCAGTCGGCACTGTGCATCTGGTGATTTGGATTTCCTCTTCCTCGGTTGGGGGAGAATATCAAAGGAAATGAGGAAATGAGGGTCGTGTAGTGGTCTGTTGCGGGTCAAGGCGCAGCCCAGGAGAATGGTGGATCGGGGACGTGGGAGGTGTGCTGTCTGGCATATTGATACCCAGAAGTGCGTGCGTCTAATTCCAGTTGTCTACACCGTTCGATGCATGATGCAGCGCAGGTCCAAATTCAAAAGTCGGCAAGTCCAAAGGCAGAACACAGATTGCCTGTCGCTCTTGAAGGTCAGTCCATACAGACCTTCGTCTGTCGGTCTAGCTTGCTGATACACCTTCAGGACCCAAGAATGAATCTCATGAGTTTGTGGTAGTGACTGACAATTCAGTTTGTTTAGATTTGTTTCACTCTCACCAATGCGACTGGATTTTGTGATTCGAGAATGAGAGCACCCACCACATAACACGCAGCCGGATGGGCGCCGCGGCCTGGCACACTGTAGAGACATGCTACAGTGCCGGAATCTCCTCATTTTCGATTCTTTTTCATATTTTGGTGGAAAATCCTCGTCGGCGATTCGGAGAAAACCGTCACCCACCTATGGTGCCCACTAAACCTTCCGAGTTAGTGGTGGAGATATATCTGATCTCCATCACTAATTCGAGCCGTTCTTGTAGTATGTCGAGTAGCCGATAATTATTCTTAAATGTAGAGCTATTAGTGCTAATAATTAAGGATACTGGAGCTATTAGCGCTAATAATTAAGGATACTTACAAGACCTATTAAGAACACCATCAAAGATGGCGCGTACGCCGTGGCGCGCCGAGAGCGCCATCAGCGCGATCAATCTCTGGCGCGCCGCCGCCGCCTTTGAGTCCCCTGCCCTCAGAAATACATGTAAATTCACCAAAATAATACTGTTTGCTCCCCTTCACAATTAAAGGCCATCTATGTACACAGCAACGTACAGATGCCAATACAAGTCGTACAAACCATGATTTACTAAGATCTTGAGGCCGCCGGCGCATCGTGTGTGATACGCATGATGTGCTCGAAGGCGTTGGCCACGGCATCCACATCAGGGTCCCCGCCCTCATCCTCCTCGTCGCCCTCTTCCTGCGGCGGCGGTGCTGCCATCGTCTGTCGACTTGACCAGGAAGTCGGCTGCGGCGCAGGCACCGGCGCGGCGGCGTCATCCACATCGCGCATCTCCACATCGGCGTCGGACGTCGTAGCCACTGCCGGTACCCGACGGTCCTTGTTCACGCTGACGCCGGGCGTGAGGGACGCAGTAAACCCGCGCACCTTGCTCAGCTTCACGAGGCGCTCCATATGCAATGCATTGAAGCGTCCCCGATCCACCCGGTGTAGCATGACCTGGTTCGCGAGCGTGCCCTTCCCTTCCTCCTGCAATCGCCGCTCATGGTGGACGAGGAAGGCCTCCTCATCCACCATGTAGGTGACCAGCCGCGGGATCTCCAGGCCGAGGCGCGTGATTTCTTCGTCGGCACGCAGCAGCTTGAAATGCTGGTCCATGGCGGCGCGCCCTGCCAGCTGTGCCCATGGCTCGCCCCGGATGTCTTCGCGACCCTCGCGTAGGAGGTCGAAGTCGGCCAAGAAGGCGTAATCGACGATTTGTTCCCAGGTAAGTGAGGTGCGCGGCGGGACCATGGCGGCGGCGGCTGAGTTGTAGCGCTCGAGCGCGCTTTTCACGCCCTTCGAGCGCGCTTGCAGTGCCTTCGCAATGTGCTTGCGGAGCTTGTACCCTGTGCGACATACGTCATCAACTCCCTACTAGAACACGGCACGTACCTGTATCCGACATGTTGACCTTCGTCAGCTCAAACATCCTCGCCACTACTAATCCCTCCAGCTCATCGATCGCCCGCTGATAGCGCCGACTCTGCAGCATTGTTGCTGCCGCCACCCACTCGGCATCTTCCTCCTGCCAGCGCCTCTCGATCCCGAGGCGGATCTCCAGGTCTTGTACAGTGGCGAGGGTTTTGGCATGCAGCTCGAGTGCATGCCGCCGCTGCGTCTCGATCCGCTGAGTCTGCGCGACATCTACGGCATACGATGTGCCCGCTTCCGAGGGCATGAACGTAGCTACGTTCTGGATAGCGCTCACACGCTGGCTGCGTATTCCATTAGCCAAGCCCCTCAGGAATTGAAGAGGAAACAGGCGACTTACTCGTAGTCGCGCAGATTCACCAGTTTTTGATAGTACTCCATCTGGAGCGTCTCGTGTTCGGGTTCCTTCGATAGGGAGTTGAGGTAGGTCTTCTCCTTCTCGAGCCACGTCTCAAAGACGGCGCGCGTCTCAACCCCGAGCGCTGCCATTGTTTCCCGCAGCGCTGGCTCCGTGCTCTTGATTTTGAGGGCACGGCGGTATTTCTTTGTGATTAATATCGCTTCAGTCACGTCAGCGAAGGGGTGGGGTGCGCGAGACAAAAGGCTTACAGAGCCCTTGGTATGCGTCGGCTGTATCGGCGTGCCTCAGGTAGGTCGTGATTGCTTGCTGCCGGTGGAACGCCGTGGCATAGCGAGTGGTGGCGGCGAGGGCGTTCGACTTCGAGAAGAAAGTCTCGCAGCCTTCGCAGTCCTCGAGACCCATTCCCGGCACATACATGGCTAGATTCTTGAGTTGGCACCGGCGGTTATGTGCATGGCCATGGAATGAGCCGACGAGTGCCCTGAACCTATTCTCCGTGGCGAGCTTGGAAAGGACAGGGTGCTCGAGGACCATCTTGCCATACTTGCACCCAATGTCGTACCCTAGTCCCGTCTCGCCTAGAACCCGGATGAGATGCGCCGTCACTGCGAAGCCATACTTGGCCCTGTCCAAATGTGAGCTTCCGAATGCATCCAGAATTTTTAAAAAACCGCACAATTCCCCGCTCTTCACCATGTCGACAATGATGAGGCAAAAGTTGTGGCGGCACAGGGCGGGGAACACCCCGGTCTCGTCGTACATGCCGTAGGTGCGCGCCGTCACGTCCTCTCTCATGTTCTGCCAGCGTTCCGTGCACCCATCTTCCTCCTCTGTGCACCCCTCCCCCTCGTCCTCCCCCTCGGTACCTGGCACGAACCCACGCAGCAGGTCTTCAAGACCTTCCTTCGCCCAGGTGTCCACCTCCGCGCGCGGCAGGTAATAATCACCTGCCGGAACGCGCGTGTCTTCCCTCTCCTTGGTCAACCCTGGAGCTGTCGTCCCGTCGGCGCGCACCTCCTCCCTCTCCCGCCGCCAGAACCGCTTCAGCGAATTGTTGCCGTCGCAGGTGGCGAGAAAGGGGAGGGGGATGGGTGTCTCGCCCTCGAGCTTGTACAAGCAGGCGGGGCACGCGTTCTTCAACCGCCAGTCCGGTGTATCCCGCCCGAGCGCTACTTGCACGCGCGAATGCACGTCATCCCGAATTGCGAGGTATACGTCGAAGGCCACCGAGAACTGGGTGGCAAGGTAAACGCGGGGAGCAATGCCGTGAATGTCGCAGAGGGCGCGGACAAACGGCTGGATGCCGAGGCGTGGGCAGCGCAGCCGTGTCACGCGAAACAATTCAAGCGCGCGGGCGGTGATGACGATGTTAGGGAAGTGAGGGGCGACGGGGAAGAGGCCTTGGCGTATGAGGGCGGACGCGACGAACTGGTCGCCCTTGACGATAGGTACATTCATGTAGTCGGCGGCTATATCCCCCCAAAAAAAGTTAGCAAAAATCTAGGCAGCGTCAAAAAGACCACTCACAGAATAGGTCAAACACGTAGATGCGCAATGTCTCCTCTACGACAACGTCCTCGGGATGTTTGTAGAGCGTGCCCAGCCCGTCGCATGCCGTATCCTCCGACCAGGACAAATACGCGTCGACCATCTGCGGCATCTGAGCTGCAAACGCGTCGGCGCGAATCTGCGTGCGATCCCGACGTGTACGGTTGTCCCGCTTCCGACGGCCCCAAAGCTTGCTGCAAAAATCTATCAGCTTCTGCCGCAGTCCAAGGAACTTCACGCACTTGTGGTGGTCGCGCAATTTCTCCAGCAGAGTTTGCTGCGCGTCTTCTGCAGCTTCATCGTCCATGGCTTCGCCGGCATGGCTGATGTCGACAGCGGTGCGCCCACGGAGGACATCTTGCTCGTAGTCGTACCACCCATCATCGTCGTCGTCGGGCTCGGGTAGGTCCCGCAAGGCATTTTCTTCACGCCGCTGCTGCTGGGTGAGTGCTAGGTGTCGAATAATATTCAAAATTAGCTCAGTGCATGGCCAAGGAATATAGGACGCACCTGCACGCCGCTCCGCCTCCTCCCTTTCTTCGGCCTCCTTCCTTCGTCGGACTTGAGCGGGGGTTAAGGTCTCAGTCTTCGATCTGCGGCCGTTTCCATTGCGTCCTGTGCGCGTGATTTGGATGGCTCGAGAGGCAGTTGTCGCGGTTTGAGGTTTGTTGGTGCGCCGCTTGGTCAAAGTCAAGCCGGCCATAAGTGCTGCGAGACTTGAGACTGGGAGAGGACGCGAGCGTGATCGAGATTGTGATGTTTGGTCACATTGTCACCTGCTCACGAGATTCTACCAACCATACACCCACGAGCACCCACAACGCGTCGACCAGGTAGGCGTTTCAGCTCTTACTGACGCGTTTCCAGCTGGATGACTGCCTTGAAGACTCACACCAGGGACTCTGGCAGCCATCCAGCGCGCGGAAACGCGTCAGTACACCAATTCTACCCAGCGTTCTGATTTATTTTTTGGGTGGGTTATAGGCGCACATTTCCTGTGATGATTTGGATTCCAACTGATAGAGTGGTGAGTTCTCGTCTGTTTTATCAGACTACACCACCCAACTGACCCCGCAACCACTTCAGACACGCCGCGGGACGGTCTTTGCGTCATTTGCCACCGCGTTTTTCGACATTGGGCCGCTTCTTGCTACGGCCGTCGCGCAGGAAAGTGACATGCAAGAAGACCACGAGGATGAAGACGACCTCAATGAAGTCTCGCACGCACAGGACAACACTGCCGCCGACGACCTCGATGAGGGCCCGCCGCCCGATCCCTGGAACGAGGTGGACGATGAATCACCCTCTTCTGCGCGCCCAACCAAACGACATCGCCCCATCTCATTCCACGACCTTCAAGGTCAAAAGCCGCTCAAAGGCAGCCACCGCCGTCGCAAGCTCAAACGCCAGCAAATCATCGCCGATGACGGCCGAGGGCCCCGAGCTGGGATTGCGCGCAAGTTCGTGCAACACGCAGACGCCATCGAGACGGCGTTCGATGCCACAGATCTCCCCTCGGCCCACGGGGCTTACGCTGGCAAACCGGAAGACAAAAGGGAGAAGCATGGGAGAAAGAAACCTCGCTCGCTGACCGAACTCATCGCCTTGGGTTTCAGGTCATACCATGGAACGGGTAGTGCGTGTTTCTAGTTTATTTCTTCTAATGCATTCATTCAACAAACAGCCCAGCGACCCTCGGCCGCTTGTGGACGCGCACGGGCGCGTATTTGCCGTTCTTGTTGGTCAACCTCGCACGGATGCCTATGCCGCCGCTGTTCGCCGCGCTTACGACGCGATCGCACGCGAGGGCGAGGCCGCCGCCTTCCCTGCCTATCTACGCAACCACCGGCGCGGGCTTTTCGCGGCCATGAACGTTGGCCTAACGTATGGCAAAGGATGTACCATCCCCACATGGCTCGACAACAAGCAATACAACCCTCTCGCCCAACGTCTTCTGGCCCACCCCGACATCAATCAGTTGGCGAACTTCGCCAGTGGTGCGCCACGCTTCCATCAAACTAACCCACTTACTCACTGAAGCTTTCCCTCACACAGGAGCCACTGCGACTTGGGCCCCGCGAATGTACGAATATTACCACGACAACGACCAAAAACTACGCGCCTCCCTCCCCCACCTGCACCGTCCCTTCGTAGGGTCGATATTTTCTTGCGCTGCCTTCAATTTGGCCCGAACGTTTGGACGTTCAAACACCGGGATGTTCTCAACCTCCCCTTCGGCTGGTGTGCGATCCAGGCTGCTGGTCCCTTCGATCCCAAGAAGGGCGGGCACCTGATCCTCTGGGACTTGAAACTCGTCGTCGAGTTCCCTCCCGGCGCCCTGGTGCTCATACCTTCGGCCACCCTCTCTCACTCAAATGTCCCCGTGCAGGAGGGCGACGAACGCATCTCCTTCACACAATTCACAGCTGGTGGATTATTTAGATACGTCGACAACGGCTGCCGCACAGAACGCCAGCTAGAAGAGGAGGATCCCGTAGCGTACGCTCGCATGATGGAATCGAAGGACTCGCGCTGGGAGAACGGATTGACTAAGTTCAGTACTTTAGAGGAGCTGCTCGCCGCTTGAATATACTCTTTCATATTTCTAATAGAGTGTCAAACACCGAGAAAATGAGAAGTCTGCATTGTAATCACCAACTGATTATGATGCCCAACTGATAACCACAGCCGAATTGTAAAATTAAAATGTTGCTCTATACCTGCAACGGAGAGATTTTGTCTTCTGAATACTGTGTATGTATAGTGTTTGGAATTTAAAAAAACCAAAGGATTCTGGCTTGGGTAGTGGTTTGGAGAATTAAAATGAATTGATATCGCCAACTGATATTACAAGTGGATTGCGTTCTTGATTAAGCCCAGTGATCGACTTTCTCTTGACTACCACCCACTTACTCTCGCTCTTGCTTTCGCATATGGCTCGGGGCCGGCCTCGATTGGATCCCGAAGTCAAACAACAACGGCGCCAAGAATCTGTTCAACGTTACAAGGAAAAGTCAGTGTCGGCACACTCACTCTAAGGCCTCTGCTCACTGTGCGTAGGAATCGTGAAAAAATCCGCGAGGCCGCGCGCCTCCAGATGCAGCGGTGACAAATCTCCTCCTCACCTATGTCCATCTCTCAACAACGTACTAGGAAGCGGGCAGAGATTGGAGCAGCGGATCATCGGACTCAGGCGGGGTATCGCGCGAGGGCGGCAGAACATGCGTCATTGTACCGGGCCAGGTACGAGGCCTTTCATTCCCATTCCCTTCATTCCTACTGACTGACCTCTTTTTCAGGAAAGAGGCGTCTGACCTCGCAGAATGGTGTGCTCGGGATACTCTGAAAAAGAAAGCAAGGTGTGTCGCCAGTTTCATTATTTCTACCATACAACATTAAGGTCTGTCCTGTCCAGAAAGCAGGAGGCTCAGACTTTGCGCCAGAAGCACCAGCGCATCACTCAACTTGTACCACGCCCGGCCGCCAAACTTGCGCCGCACCCAGCTGCCAAACTCGCCGTTAAGCCTGCTGCTCAGCGCAGGCAGAGGGAATTCCGGGCTGTGTCCCCACCTACGCCTACGCCGGCGCCTCGCCGCGCTGCTCCACACGTTGCCTCAAATGCCCACGACGTTACCGAGGAGGAGTCGGACGACGAATCACACGACAAATCGGACGACGAGTGTGCACGCCGCCCCATCGAAGCTCCAATATGGCCTGTGCGCGCCGCTCGCCCTTCTCGTTGCCCGCACTGCTACGAGGAGAGCTGCATTGGGTGCGCCTGTATGTGCGCCGACTCTCCCGACTGGTTTGAGCACGACGGCGGTCACTTCTTCCCGGAGTGTGTGTGCAAGGTCGTCGACTGTCCAGGATGTGGATGTGTGTGTGCTAAGAACACAGTTTGGAAGGAGCACGGCGGGCATTCTAGGGCCAAAAAAATTCGCATATTTACCTCTCCATACAAGTAATGAGAATACAATTTCGGTTTTTTTTTTTTGGAGCTCTCAGATTTTCTAAGTGCGACCGCGGCACTGTAAAAGGAATGGATCGCGTGATCGCAAGTGTGCTTCCTCTCCTCTGCCATGGCTGCTGGAGTGCCGTGGGCGCCGGCTCCGAGGGTTCTTCTTTGTGAACCCATCTACCTCCCAGACCCGGCCATGAAGACAGGTGGAAACACCCTGGCCCCTTTTATGCTCTGGTTTGCAGGAGATGGAGAGGCGCCGTGACATCAAAGTACGTGTTTTTTTGGTCTTGCTGGTTCTCTCTTTTACAACTCGCGTGTCCAGGGACAGTCTTGCGCGCCTGAAGATGCAATATCCCGAGGCCTTTACGTGGGAGAGTTCCTCCTGGCAAGAATTCCTCAGGAAGTGGGACCTCGACTGCACGGAGTACCACATCCACGATGAAACCCCAACGCCGGAGTCCACCGCACCTTCCACGCCTTCGACCCTCACCCCATCTCCTCCGCCCTCACCTCCCATCACCCCATCGCCGCTCCCTCCACCAGTCTCCCCCACCAAGCCCTCCCTCCGAGAGCACCAAAAAATGCGCAACGACGTCCACTACCAATCACTTGTTGACAGCGGCGACTTGACCCTAGATGACCTCGCCAATCTCGAGGGCTTCGCGAACATGCGCCAAAAAAAGAGCAACGAGGACCACTCTGTCGATGACGGCGGCAAATTGACCAAAGACGATCTTGCCCATCTCGCGGGCTTTGTGCATACGCGGGCCAGCCCGGTGCGACTCCGGCAACAGTTCGCACGCACGCTAGGCCCTCACGCCGTGCTGCATGACCCACCTGCCGAGATCACACCCATCCCCGTGCGCAACGCAGATGCGCCGCCGCCGAGCGCCCCGTGCACCCTCACGGATGAGGACCGTTACAAGGTGAATGCTGCATTGTGCGCTGGCGCAGAATTCATCCAGGGGGATGAAAATCTCGTCCTCGTGTGGCCAGAGCGACATTCCACCACCCCGAAACCAGTCGCGGAGCAGCTGTCAGGCAGCGTGAGCCCCTCAACGTCGCGCCTCTTGTATGCAGTAAGTGGGCGGAACATTGTGTTTCGCAGCCGGTGAGTTATTCTGATTTGTGGCGAGTTCTGCCAGCGCTGATGCTTTTTGCAGGGACCGTGCAGTGGCCGCGCTGAAAAGCATTCCGAGCGCCGAGCTGCTCTGCACCGACGACGAAGAGGAAGCCGTGGCCTTCCTGGCCGCCGAGCTGGAGGCAAACGTGAGGGTGTGATGACTCGATGACTTATGGTAGACTTGTCATGCTTGTATAAAATGATGTCGTATTTGAGTTTGGAAGATGTATGAAATGAAAATTGAGGTCTTGGAAAATTTATTTGCGTGTATGGAATGATAGGAAATGAATGGCATGTTTGAGTAGAAATGAAAATGAAAAAAAAATCAGAGAATAGGACGAGTCGTGCACGAAAAAAAAAAGTTGACTCGGGGGATCGAACCAAAACACTCAATACTTGAGTGGTTGAGATGTTGACTTGCTGAAATATCACTATCTCTGCAAATCCGACCTCTCGACCACTCAACTATTGAGTGCGAAATGGTAGCTAAAATTAGTAGATATGACATGGTTCTGACACAAGCTGTCGATCACGCTTCTATCACGCTTCTGTTTGTTTATCGATTGATCACGTCCATCAATAGAAACTCTTCGCTTTCTACCTCGATGCCTTCCGCGCCTTCAACCCACGCTGTCCGCCACCCGCTTGTTCGCATGCAACTCTCGCGCCGCCGTCTCACCAAGTCCAGCGCCGTCCGGGCCTCCGACAATTTGAGGCTCGAGCAGTCCAGGAAGAGACGCGTCGATTTTCAAGAAGCAATTGATGAGGAGTTCGAGAGACGTGCCGCCTTGATTGCTGAAATCGCCCAGAGGTACCACAAGAAGCCAAATTTCGTTCGAGGCATCCTGTGCAGCATTAGCCAATACAAGACCACGCGTGCGCCGACCTTGCGGAATGCTGTCGTTCATGAACGCGCGAAAGACTACCGTGCTGAAGGTCAGTACTTTTGTGTCGGGTTCATTTTTATATAAACTAAACCTTCGTGATGTTGTCTAGGAAATCCACAAAAACTGGAAATCATCCGTGCGGAACTCCAAGCTGACATCGACAACGGTGTCTTCAGCCTCGACACCATCACCGATGAAGAAACGAAGAGGTTGATCGACCAGCTCCTTGAGCACCGGCAGCTCAAAAGGAAGGGTGCTCGCGCGACGAACAAGGCCGCGGAGGTGGACGCCAAGAAGACCATTGGGCGCATTGCAGATGCGGTGAGTTGGTCATCATTTTGTGTGCGGCGGCATGACTAATTTTGCTCTGCAGATGGAGGACTTGGAGGTGCGCACAGGTGTCTGCGGCGTGGCGTTCTTCTCGCGTGGGAACGCTGACGACCCCGCACTGCCGCATATCATCGACTCCGGACAGGCGACCGACTTCCTGGCCCAGGTCTTGCAGATCGATGCGGCCGACGTTCTGCGCAAGTTCGAGCAGTGGCTCTGCACGCGCGAGGAAGGTACGTTTCACCTACCGTATAAATGTTGACAAGTATTAACCCGTGCACGCAGGGAAGCACGAGAAGAACGGCGTCAACGATGTTCGCAAGGATGTCTCCAGATACCTGCAGGATGGTTTGAGTACGTGATACAATCCTTGCTAATGCCCATGCTAACCTCCTTGTAGGGAAAATCACGAACAACCCGAACACCACCATGGACTACGTGAACTTCGACGTCGCCGTACGCGAAGCCAAGGGCGTCGAGCTTGCAGGGTTCCCCGCCGACGTGAAGATCGAGAAGCGGGCAGACTGGAACGTGGAGACGGGGCGGCGCATCCGCGAAATGCTCAAGACAGGCGCCATCCACTGGGTCAAGATGACCAAGGCTCAGCATGAGGCCTTCGTTGCAGAACAAAACGCCAAGCGCGCGGCGCTCGGTGCCGGCTCACTGCGTAAGCGCAAGGAGCGCAGCGACAAGGGCCAGAAGCGCGGCAAGCACACGAAGGCAGCGGCTACAGGCGATGCGGACGACTCGGATGATGGGCGCGAGGATGAGGTGGTGCGGCCAACTCCACGCGGTACGACGACGTCCCTCGCGCCTGGTGTTGGCAGCGCGGTGGTCAATGCAGCAGCCCTGCGCACGTCCCCAGACGCGCGACGGCGTCGCTCCTCTGGTCCCCAACACCGCACCTCTTCTTGTCCCCGCCGCACCTTCGCAAGTCCCCCAGGTGTCCGACGCCGTCGCTCCTCTCGTGCCCAACGCCACACCTCTTCCTGCGCAAGGTCCAGTGTCCCCGGCACAGCCGCACCTCCTCTGGTCCCCGATGCTCCCCTTCCTAACCCCAACGACGCCACTGCTGCGCCTCTCTTCCCATACGATGCCGGCGCGGACACCTCCCTCACAGTCCAGCTCGACCCAGAGCTCCTCCAGCTCATGGAGGAGATGGAGGCGTACATGCCCCCAATTGCCACCAACCTCGACCTCACCCGTGCCACGCCTGCGCCGTCGACGCCGCCGTTCCCCACGCTCCCGGCGCCCAACAGCCCTAGCCCTGAGCCGCTCAGCGCCCTCTCCACCAACATCGCACCTATCGCAGGCTCAAAGCGCAAGCACGGGGAGGGCATCAGTGCCGACCTGCGCGCCGCGATCGGAAACTCCGGTGCAGTGCCTCGCAAGAGGCCGCGGCAGCAGGGTGCGGGCACATTGCGTGGGGGAGAGAACGCCGCCCCACCTGTGCCGAAGCCGCGCAAGAAGCGCTCGGACGCAGGGGTACCCAGGGGCTCCAAGAAGAGCGCCGCGCCGTCGGCGTAACGCGCCGCACCTTGCCCGTTGAACCCCCACCCTGCTCCAATACTACCTATGCCCTGTGTCACCCCTATGCCGTCTTTCCCTACGCCCCGTAGTTCTTTTTTACCTTGACTTAGCCTGAATTATGATGTATTTATGCCTTTGCAATGAATTGAGGCACTTATCCATGCTCTTCTGACAGAATACATGGATATACCTTTGCTATATGTCCTAAGGACTACGTGGTATTATTTTGGTGAATTTACATGCATTTCTGAGGGCAGGGGACTCAAAGGCGGCGGCGGCGCTACAGACATTGATCGCGCTGATGGCGCCTTCGGCGCGCCACGGCGTACGCGCCATCTTTGATGGTGTTCGGTTGCCGACACTACCAATATCTAATAGCTCTGTAAGTATCCTTAATTATTACTGCTATTAGCTCTACATTTAGGCATAATTAGGGGCTACTCGACATATCACAAGAACGGCTCGAATTAGTGATGGAGATCGGATATATCTCCACCACTACTACGGAGAGTTTAGTGGGCACCATAGGTGCCGTCACCTCATAATTTTTCTTTTCGCGCCGTGATGTTGAAGAGCCATAATAGTGAATTGACTGTCATTTATTAGGTTCGACCCTGGCATACGGCGGAACTCGAAGTCATAGAGCGCCAAATTGCGAAAGGAAGAAGGCCCCCATCCTCATAGGAAACTGACCCATAGGGGAGGATATTGTTCGTTCCAATAGTCGGGGAGCAAAGTCATTCACGCACTCTGAACGCATGCGCACAAAGATTGGATCGCGCAGTGGTTCTCACTAACGCCGTTGATGGTCAAGGCTATGCTGTGGTAGGTAGGTAGGTATATTCCGGCGCGGTCCCATTAAGAAACAGCCGGAGTCGCGGAGATTCGCCTTGTCTCTTCATACTAACTCTTGTGAAGACAATCGTTTACACGTGTACAGTACACCTAAATTAAAATAAGGACGCCCCCGAACTCTAAATCCACATTCTTGCGATCGTCGGTTGGCCGGATGCGCATGCGCAAATACGCGACGAAGGACCCAGACACCACGGATGCCGACTCCCCGAGAGGTTCAAACCGCACCCAATCGGAGTGAGTAGAAGGATCAAACGTCGTAGACGGCCTCATGCCGAAGCCCCCCGGTGTAGCCAGCCGGTCATACGGTGCTGAGACGATTGCGGTATGTTGTGTAGACCAGCCGGCAGCTAGGGGCTTCCTGCGTCGAGGAACGTTGAACCGCCTAAACTTCTCTGTACTTAGTGTTACCGCTGAGGTGGGCTGCGTTGCGGCAACCGAGCGGAAAGATCTAGCCTTCGGCTCGAAGGGCCTAGAATTGGCCCGTTTTGGACGACCGTTCAACGGAGTCACTCAGGTGTGGCGCATCCTGTCTCGGTAACCCAGACGTTCTAGGTCGCACATCCGGGCCTGCGGCCCGCAATTGATCCTATTGATCCTTGCCACGCGAGTTCGGCTAAAAATGATGTGCGGAAGTGCTCCTAGAACGTCTGGGGCATTTGGCGTGGGTTACCCCCCATGGTGTCACACCCCATTTCCTCTCTCCCCCCTCTCGTATTGGCCCAACTGCTTGCTGGAGCTCATGGACAGGCATCTTCTGATGGGTTTCTTCAATTTTCCGGATTTTTTTTGGCCCGTTTTTCGTTTGCTTGGTCGGCTCGAAACATGCAAGTTTCAGGCAGGTATCTACCGCTCTCATCGCGAACATGGCCGAAAACGGGGCCAAAAAAATTGTGTAAAAAATCCCATGTGCTTAGGTACTAATTACATAGCTTGTTGCACACTCTTGGAGTAATCCGAAAAGTTTTGAAGCATCCTGAGCGCAAAGTCGGGGAAGCGTGACGTGACACCATGGGCGGTGTTGCTATACGAAATGCCCCAGACGTTCCGGTGACTCCTGCGTCCATCATTCTTACCCGAGGCGCGGATCACCGGAACGTCTGGGTTACCGAGACAGTGGCGCATCATGATCTAGACACCGGGCGCCGGGCGGGGTCCTGGGGCGACTATCGGCAAGCTTAGCCGTCTTTCGGCATGAAGCCGCCTGTATCGGAGCGGCAGGTGGTTCGTTCTACTTCTTTCGTTCTACTTCTTAATTTCTCTCTGATTCTCTGCGAGCTCGGTTAATTCATGAGCAATTTTAATATCTAGTGGAAGGAGATCTAGACCAGTAGACAGTCGAAGGGAAGGGTCTGATTATGTTCCAGCCTGCTTCGCGGCGCAGTGGCGAAGTCTTTGAACATCTGAGTAGATAAAATATCCAAGATGAACATAGAAACCACATTCTTTACATCAAGTGATAGTAAGTATTGTGCGAAGAGTACCGTACGCTGGCTTTACAGCTCAGGCAAAACGCGAACCTGTCTTGGCCGATGGGTCCAATATACGGCATCCTCGGCATGGGTTCCTCACATCAACTTGAAGCTGATTTTCTTGTGATTTTCTGTTTGAAATTTCGTTTGTTTTCCTGGAGCAGAAAAAAAAGATTCATGTTACTACTCATTTACCTTTATATCTATTTACATGGCTCTAATGAGATATAGCACTTTCTAACGTTGCAGAGGCTTCTCCAGCGTGCGCCGGCAGAAAACCGGCAGACATGAAGGGGGGCCGAAATTACGGCGTAGATAAGCCAAAAGGGGTAAGATCTCTGATGGGAGTTCTACCAATCGACTCAACACTGCGTTCAACGCACGTTACGCATCGAAAATTTGGAGGCTGTCGGACAGCGATGATCCAGGGGCATGCTGGGTTCATGCATCAGATCGGAGTCAGTAGCGCCACCAACGACGGAGCTGCACCGTCTTGAAATAGCAGCCATTCATCATTCCAACCCGATGGGTCGGCGCAGCCCAAGTCCGAAGCAAACAGTCCATGAATTTTTCCGGATAGATTAGTAAGGAGTCCAGCTCGAGGCCTTGGAGTTGAACCTGAGATTCTGAATGGCTGGTGAACTGGACACTTTCAAGGCCGAGAGATGAGCGAATGGACGAGTGACATGGGCGCCAAAGGCTGGGCTACTCGCACCTTATCCGATTCTCTACTCCTTGACGGCGACCTCGATAGGGGGGCGTCAAGCCCAGGGACCCCGTGGAGCTCTAATAGCATTTAAACGCCTTCTGAACGCCGAAGAGGGCGAAAGTCACCTGCCAGGCTCCGACGCCCATATAAGAAAGAGGCGAACTTGTGGATTTCGAGCAGCACACAGCGTTCAGAGTCCCTCGCCTCGACTTCTCCAAGCACCCGTCATTTGGGTCTGAGTTTTCGTCCCCATAGTAGATCTGGAATGTTGCAAAGCCCGCTTTGTCGGCGGGCCACGAACAAAGCCAGATTATTAATGGGAATGAAATTCAGACCCTATTGGGCTGCTTATCGTCGAGACTGGCTCCATCCTGGCCGAGGCACTTTCTGCCGAGGCAATGGCTCGTGTGTGCGCGTTGCTCTTCATGGCGTCATGAATGTCGTGCTCTGGGCTTGAAGTACGCCTTGTCATGTTCGTCGAGTTGTGAAAATCTTCAATTGAGGCATCCAAAGGTCTGTTACTGAAATCTGGATATCGTCAGGTTGTTTGATGCTTGTAGACTGAAGAAGCCCACGAGGCGCCGAGACTTGCATTTAGACAACCATAAGCCATAGATAGAGCTTGGCGACTCGGAGGATCCCGGTTATTGTGCATTTCTAGCGGCTCTTCTGGCAGTAATATCGTCTAGATACGCGATGCGGATACGCAGCGCAAATAGAAACATTGGATCCGGAATCTGATGTACCGCCGTAGTACCAGCGGGCCAGTGTCGCTTCTTTTATACGAGCGTCGTAGTTTGGCAGCAGGTGACTCTCGTATTCTTAGAAGACATTTGAATGTTCTACGAGAGCATAGCGCTCCTCGGAGTCCCTGGGCTGGTTGTTCCGCTATCGAGGCCATCGTCGCTTCAAGGATTAAAGTTTCGGATAAGGCCTGGGTGCGAGTACCCAAACTCAAAAGAGGCGCTGCCAGTGTTTAGTTCTGATGTTACTTGGACATCCGCTCATGTCTCGCTAGGTAACGAAGGAAGGAATAGATTTGCGATGGAACGACGCCGAATTCCGTACTTCGAAAGTAGTAGACAGGTGCAGAAGAGATGTGTTGCCTACATGCGCCTACTAGTACAAAGTAAAGTGAGCAATGGGGATATGATAGGGGGTAGGATGGAAGAAAAGGCAGAGGGGGCTCACCGTATACGGGTACGGCACTTGCACTCGCCCCCGCCCCACGACAGGGGAAAAAGCCTAGTGTGAGGCCCATGAGAGTCGGATGCAAACACAGAAGAGTGGTGCGCGAGAGCAAGAAGATTATGGTACAGCCAGAGAGTGGATGTATGCGTTTATGCAAGGCACAATTAACGTCGTTCTGTCGAGGGGGTGCATCCTCCAGATGCCGACGTGGACAAGGTAAAAGGAGTTGGCATGCGAGAATAGCGACCCCAGCCTCTGTCGCGAGCAGATATCGACCTAGAATCGTTCCCGTTTACTTGATTACCCGGGTCCCGCTTCACTTTCGATCGCACTTTCGCCAATTCAGGAGATGGTAGAAGACCTAGGGTTCAGTATAGAGGGCGCAGAGGACGATAGCAGTGTATGGTGAAGGGTGAGCTCCCCGTTGCTGAGCTGTTGCCACAGGACGACTCCGAGTCTACGTCGTATGTGTCTTAGTGGCTCCGGCAAGTACAGACCGTACATAAGCCACAAGTGTCCGAAGTTGTAGGAGAGGCCATGCTGCGTTCCGAGTAGCTGCATTCTGCGCCAGCACGGTAAAGGGTAAAGGCTCCACGGACTTCCAAATGCGGAAATTCCATCCTTCCTGCTTCCAGTCTCTCCGCAGATGCTGTTTGCAAGAGCAGCGGAGGTGACTATGTGTTGCAGGAAGGGCGGCCGGTAGCGGTCATACAGGGAGTTTGGCGCAGTCATCACACCCGGTACTCGCTGATACACACTCAGGATGAATGCCATTCAGGTGTTGTATTGCATTGCTAGAGTTTAGACGACAAGATAAGTCCATACTTCCAAGGGACCAGACCCGCCACATGCATTTGCAGCTAGGCAGGATCGCTATAGGATGCCACCGAGTAGCGTCCGCTAGGAGGCGAACCCGTAGCGCAAAAGGGTATTGACTTGTTCGTGCCCTCCGGACTGACTTCGTGCAGGCTTCAGCAAGCGAATAGTCCTCTATCTGGAGGACAACAATCGCCGTGGTAAGCACACGTTATCGTCGATGTCTCCCTACAAAATTCACTCATTCATTCGCTGAAATCCAGAATTCCTGTCCTTTACGCCCCACAGACAGCCCCACCGCTCCTCTCGCCTTCTCGCTCCCGCTGATACAGTCTGCATTCTGATATACGCTCGCCGTCAGGGAAAAACCCTTCGCCCGCGCCGCTGTAGGCGGCTTGACGGGCGAGATGAGACCAGCGGTTGCGACCAGCGGTAGCGACCCGATATTAGTACGTTAGTCGACCTCCCGCCGGCCCTGCCTCCCCACGCATGTAAGTTGACGCGACTACACCTCGATTCGTACCCCGCTTCGCTTCGCTTGTCAGGAAGGAAGGAAAATTGGACTCCACCCAAGTGGAGGATGACCGCACGCACGGATAATCACCGCCGTCATTGAGCCTCTCGAATCGAAGGTGGCATGGCTGTGAAGCGGACTCGGAGCACTCCACGTCGACCGCGTGTGTTGTCATCGGTCTCGGCTTCGCAGGCGGCACTGTGTATCTGGCGGTTCGTGCCTTCCCTCGTCCTGTCTTGCCTTGGAAAGCCTAGAAAATGAAGTGCCTGTTACGGATCTGTACACAGCCCCAATCGGGAATGGAGGAAGTGAGATGCACTTGTGAAGGTCGGTCCGTACAGGCCACCACACGCGCGCGGTACACACTCAGGATGAATCCCATGAGATTGAGGTATGTGTTGTATGTACGGTGGTAGTCCTACAGGAAAGGACATCCCTTTGGTAAGCACATGTGTCGACGTATTTTGAAGAAGTCCACTCACCCGTAATGAAGGCCGGGTTCCTGTTAGGTTATTCGTCGAATTCTTCTATCCAGGATTTGTGTCCTCCGCGCTCCAGCCAGCGAATAGTCGTCTATCTGGATGACAACAATCGCCACAGTAAGCACACGTTATCGTTAATGTCTCCGTACAAACTTCACTCATTCATTCGTGGAAATTGTCCATCCATCCATTCATCCATCCAGGATTTGCGTCCTTTACGCTCCAGCCAGCGAATAGTCCTCTATCTGGATGACAACAATCGCCACAGTAAGTATACGTTATCGTCAATGTCTCCGTACAAAATTCACCCATTCATTCGTCGAAATCGTCCATCCATGCAGGTCTTGTGTCCTTGACGCCCCACAGACAGCTCCATCGCTCCCGCTGACACAGCCTGCATTCCGCGTCAGCGAAAACCCTCCGCCCGCGCCGCTGTAGGCGGCTTGACGGGCGAGAGGAGACCAGCAGTTGCGACCCCGATATAAGTACGTTAGTCGACCTCCCGCCGGCCCCGCCTCTCACACATGTAAGTTAACACGACTACACCTCGACTGGTACACCGCTCCGCTTCCCTTGACAGAAGGCAGGACATATTGGACTCCGTCCCAGTGGTGGATGGTGACCGCACGCACGGATAATTCCCGCCGTCAGGCTGCCGCTGCGAAGCGGAGCGCAGATGACCGCACGCATTCGCGCTTCGAGTCGACCGTGTGTGTTGTCGTCTAAGGCAGGCGGCACTGTACATCTGGCGGCCACCTCGTCCTGCTTGGCCGTGGAGAGATTGGTGTCTGTTGCGGATCCGTGCACATCCCTAATCGGGAATCGGGGAAGTAGGACACTTGTGAAGGTTGGTCCGTCCAGGCCATCGCGCGCCCGACACACATTATGTGTTGTATTGTGGTAATCCTACAGGAGAGGATGTCGCCTTTCGTAAGCACATGTTATCCCAAAGAATTCTACTCACTCGTATCAAGGTCGTGTTCCTGCTAGGCTCTAAATACAACGCGCCGCCGCCCGCGGCTGGCCGATTGCGCGCCTGAACGATTCATAGCCTGTCTGCGACCAGGGCCTGCTCAAAACGCCACCGCCGCGACGACGTCCTAAAATTGAAAAACTCTTGCACGCCGCTGGGCTGCTTGAAAAATAGGGCGAGACGATCGATAGTCGACTCTGGCTGCAGGTTTAACGCGGATTTTGGCTGTTCGATTCACGCACCCAGACATGAATTCTGCCGTCTCCCCACCGCGCCTCGATCCCCGCCCTTGCACAACCACCCTCCACGTCGTTGTTCTTGTTCATCCAGCTGCCTGGACAAAATTTCCATCGTTAAAATCACCGCCAAGTGTCTGTGGAGTTCCAGTCAAATCGTACAAATGAGGGTCGTGTAGTGGCCTGTTACTGACCACTCTACATGTGGAGTCAACGCTCCGTTGGGAGCTGTAGTGCGCTGTGGTGTTTCAGTCTGGTCTAGTCCCTTAAAATGGTGACACGAAAGGCCGAAGACCGACGCCTTGGACCGGGGGTCCTTCCAACGATGCCGGCCAAAGCGGGCAAGACGAATCGGATCCTGGGTGAGCGGTCTGACTCGAGGATGCCAGGATTTTTTACAAGTGGAAAGGTCCCGACGTAATCTTGTCTGCACGACGACTCCCTCATCTCCTGCGATAGTTCGGGCCTTTCGCAAGTAGGAAAACAGGCTAGCCAGCGGTGCATCCGCCGTTGCCGTGCGAGAGCAGGGACTACTGGCAATGTATTGGTTCGTCTGCAAACAGTAGGAAACACACAAGGCGTAAGTGCGATCCTTCCTCTTGTCGTAGCGGGATAATTCTCGTTCACCCCCGATACAGGATATATTGTTATGCTTCGAGCCTCGAGCTTGTAATGCGTTCGACATTTCGGGAAACATGCTCATTAGTGATCTAAGTCACTTCACAACTACTTTTTCAGCGCAAGGAGGCGCCATGAGGCTGTCGTTACAAACCCAACATAGCATCTAATGTAACCAGCGAACTGAGTGTACAGAAAACTCGGTGCTGTCTGTGCCTAAACAGGCAAAATCCAGATTCTGCAAGCAAGTCTGAGAACGCGGAAGTAAAACTGAGTCATGGGAGAGGCTCGCCTTATATAAGATGAGGAGGACGAGAGAGGTTCAGCCTTCGACAAGAAAGACCCCGCGCACCATACATCCAATCGGATGAATAGAGGGTCACAACACTTGCGAATTTTGGGGTTATTCTATATCGCTGACCAAGGGACATGGACGCCATTCATGATGCACGAATCTAAGTCGGAGTCAGCCTCACCACGCTGGGCTTGATAAATTATCACTCCCAGTGACGAGGAGAGATAGCGACGAGTAAGGCATGGAGAGTCAAGCTCGAGACCATGGGTTCCAACTGAATGGCTGGCGAATTAGACCTTTTTCCAAGGGCGAGAGGCATCAGAAACCAAACACTGGCGCCTGTTTGCGCAAGACCTTATCAGATCCTCCACTCCTCGACGGCGACCTCGACAGCGGAACGGCCAGTCCAGGCGCTCTGTGGAGCTCTACGCATCCGTATAAATTCAAACATCTTCTGAACGGAGGAATAGTATAAAAGTCACCCGCCACGAAACAACTCCGGTCTAAGAAGTGGACAGCTTGGCGGTTTCGACCAGTACGGCGCACACAGAATTCAGAGTCCCTCAGCCCGACTGTTGCAAGCATCTACTGTTTGGCTCTGAGTTTTCATGCCATAGTACATCTGGAATTGTTGCAAAGCTCGTTTCCTCGGGCCACGAACAAAGCCAGATTACTATGGCAATGAAATCCAGGCCCTATCAGAGCTGCTTGCCGCCGAGACTGGGCTCTATTCTGCCAGAAACAGGTTTGCCGCCCAGGCAATGCCTGTATTTGCGATTTCTCTTTATGGCGTCATGGATGTCGTAGTACTCTGGGCTCGAGCCTGAGGTACGCCTTGTTATTCGCTAGGGTGGCCAAATTATAGGCGGAAATCGTCTTTAGAGGCAGAGGTCGGTTACTTGATATCTTTAGGTGAGTGTCGCGGTGACTATTGATGAGGGAGCCCTAAAGTGCCAATAGTTTCACTGGCATCTGAACAGACGTACGCCATTATCGTTTCGCTGGAAGACCCTGAATCCATTTCATTGAGGTGGCTCTATCCGTGGCGACCCTTGAAACACTATGATGCTCTGCGAAGATGCTGGGAGGAACGAACCAGTCAATCTGGGCCCTGGGGTTATTTTGCATTTCTGGTGAGTATTGTGGCAATAGGAACCTCTGCGGACACTTGGATATCAGATACGCTATGCCAGGAGCGCACAGGATAACGCAGGTATCAGTAGAGAAGGAGTGATTTATTTGCGAGCGTTAACATTGGATCCAACTAAAATCTGATGTAATCCTTCTTCCCCTGAGCTGTGAATAGTCCCGCTGGCACTGGGTGTTCCGAGCACGACCATCCTCCCTAAAATCTCCTTTCCATCGACCAAGAAGAGACAATGTTCACCGTATCCGACTTTGAAAGGTCGGACTTCTCCCTCCCTAGTCTCCAAAATCGGCCAGTGGGCAGCAGCGGTCGCCACAACTTGGAAGCAGACTTCGTTGGCTTGGTCTGACTCTCAGTGAATACTTGAGTGCTGGAAGTCTTGGTCCAGGGTGCGAGATCTTCTGTGAGGCTCCATCGTCACGTTTCTGACGCAATTTTTTCGACCGCCTGGCGGACCCCTGCGGCTGCTGGCACTTTGCGAGACGCACACAGGGAGTTGGGAGGATTCTCTGGCGGGAATACCTCCAATGCGCCAGTGGGACACCGGATATGTGCCGGGCGTCGCCCATTTATCGTGGATTCCCATATTCACCATTCTCCCCGAGTCCCTCGGACTCCCTCCGAACTTTCTCGATTGAATAACATTTATCACCAATGTCGTGCCGACGCCATTTCTTTCCCTTTTATTCTGTGGCTGAGTCCATAGCCCATTATCTTTTAACCTGTCAAGTCGTCCGTGGTCTGTCTCTGTACATACCTTTGCGACGAACAACTTGAAGCGGCATCGCTCGATGTATATCGCTGAATTTCGAGTGTGGAAATTCACGCTGTCCTTGTCTCGACTGTGCTAATCTTGGTCAATTACGACATCGATGACTTCTGCTGCACAAGGCGTGTACGTCTGGATTTGTGTCACTCTCCTCTTCTTCCTTTCCCCGTTTCTCAAGCATCCCCGGGTCATCCGATGTACTTGCCCTGGTCGATTCCGCGATACCCGAGTGAGTGGTGAAGTAAGTATCTCACTCGTACAGCTTGATTTCCCGTTGTTGTACAGTCTTGCACGAGACGTTGCTGTCCTTCAGTGGAGGCCACGTCGACGGTGGTATGTCCTGACCTTTTCTTGTTCTATATCCAAGTCCCTTAAACCGTATAGACGAGTACTATACACCAATTGCCCGCTGGGTCTCCGATGTCTGGGCCATCATCTTGTCTTGCTTCAAGGATTCTTTCTCGGCGGTCATGAAATGGACCCACGATACATTTCCCGTAATCGTTGCCTGGCTCGCCAGCGCCTCGCAACCCAGTGAGTTGCTCTGAATGCAATATGTAATATGTATGAATCAAAGCAACAGTCAAGGAGCATCCACAGAGCACCGTCATCGTCACTGGCTTGATTTTCCTCGGCCCGCAAGTCTTCCTGTTCCCCCTCATCGCTATCCAAGCCATCTTTCTACTCCTCCTCTCCGTCGTCGGATTCGGAGCCCGAGGTATCGTCGGAGGTTCGTGGAACAAACATATCGACCAATGCCTTGTCTGACAAAATACCCGGCTTACTGTAGGCTCCGCCGCTGCAAGCTACCAGTCTCTCTGCTACGGTGGAAACACACCAGCCTCCTCTCTGTTTGCCATCCTCCAGTCCATCGGCATGAAGTACCACATCGTGACATTGAGCAATTGGGTTCTCGCAACGATCAGATTACTAGCGGGGTTGGTATTCGTCTATGCTGTTCTTGGGATGATTTTGTGGTGGTGAAAGGAAGACGATCGCCCGCAATAACGGAGGTAGCGAATCAAGGGCGTAAAGCAACATTATTACTCGTTGCAAGGTTGTCTGGAAATTTCGGGAACTAGAATTTTCATTGGTGTCTTATAAATATGCTCTCACTGCGTGCTCGACCTCCTTGAATTCATCACAGCTTTGCACATACGGTAGACTACCTAACTAAACAGTGGCGATGTGCACGGGAGCTTGAAAGGCTTTAGAGTATGACAATGCGAGGGAATCACAAGTAAAAATAGACACGATGTCGCAGCGTTGTCGCTGAACGTCAGAATTGGAATTGGCAGAGGAACTTGCAGAGGAATTCGATATCTATGACTGTTATTTTCGGTATTTATCCAAATCTCAATGTCAAGTACTTATCCACATTCCCACCAACCGCGTAAATCTCGAGGCCTTCCAGCTCCAGTGAGGTTTGGGGTGGTTCGTGCCAACTGCAGTTCCAAGTTTGGACGAATCCGTTGAGGTCCGACCATCAAATTCGGTAAATCACATCAACGCCTGCGGTAACGAATAAACCCAGGAATCGAGTCCAAATATATTGAATTTATGGATGTAATATTGAAAGCGTAGTGCAATGCGAGTTAGCATTTTTTTTTTTTGGGAAATTACGGTCACAAGGGAGGGAAATCCGGCGCTGGTACTCACAGCGCTGGTCCCTCAATTTAATAGGCATTTAAGTTAGCAGCGCTTCTCTAAATATTGCAATACAAATAATTCGGCCCGAAACTCTATTTAATATATCTAATTTCGGATGCAATCATATCTAATCACTAATCTAATCTATCAAAGTCCAAATAAAAGTCCACCAAACTTGGAGTATCATCGCGCGTTTTTATGGCGATAAAATTCAATAAAAAAAAAAGAGAATAGACAGGCAAAAAATGAGTTCCAAAAGTAAAGGTATCAAGGCTTTCAATACCCGTTTCAATACTTTGGACTTTGAATTACATTTAAAGGACGCCGAAATACCAAGTATAAAATCCCATTAAAAAGCGTTTGAAACTGGATGCAAAATTTCAGGTTTAAAATGTCATTAAACTCATCTGCAGATGATCTGCAGATGGTCTGCAGACCATCTGCAGACAGTCTGCAGATCATCGTCGTCGCGCGTCATTCACGTCAAGTTGCAAGAGAAAAAAAATACACGATACGTTGTACATAGAGGTCCAACCGCACCTAAGGCATACGTGTAGCGAGATACTGTGCAGCAAGCTCATCGTTGTTCCTAGCCACTTTGCGGGCGGCAGTACTGTACCTGATCCTGCTTTTCCATTCAGAATACGTGTGAAGCTTCACCGGGTTGCTCTCCATTTCCCTCAACCTCTTCCCGAACCATCGCTCACAATTCGCGTTCCACCATCCCGTGTGAAGACCGGACGACCAAAAGGCAGTTGGCGTTGGCCACCAGGAAATATACTTCAGCTGGTGGCCGTCTTCTGTGGTTTTGCTCTTTTGACCTGGAGTGAAATCAGCACACCACATGAGCAATAATGTAGTTAAACGTACCCGTTTCAATCGTGTAGACCCCGCAGATGAGATCGATTTCGTCCTGCATCAAGGCCTCCTGCCACAGCTCTCCTTCCCCATTCCCGCTCGAAACGCGTGCCCTAACGGTGAGGATGTCTTCGGAGGGTTCGAGACATGCTATATCCGCAAAATCTGGGATCACCATGCGAGCGAGTCGGCCCACGATCCCCCCATAGAACAGAGCTGCGTGACCGCGAGGTGAGCGTAGGAATGCATCCCGGCGCTTGACGTAGACCCCATAGTCAACAAGAGTCGGTGTGTAGCCAGCAGGGCGACGACCTAACGTCAGTCGGGATGGGGGATCGACGGGCACATGATGCGGCTTTTGCCAGCTAGGATGAAACTCCGCGCCCAATTCCACAAGGTTGCGGATGACGGACTTGACGTCGGAATCATGCCCCCAGCCCGACCTGATTATGTGAAGGACAGTGGCAGCGCTCTCCAGTAAGATTGAGGGACTGGAAGCTTCGGAACCGCGAGGACGAATTTCATAGAGCGGCTCACCGACTCGGAAGATCTTGACGTCGACATTCCAGTCCAATCCCAAGTCCGAGTCCGGGGACGCTAAATCGCAGAGACCCTCCGGAATGTTTTTAAAGTCGCCCTCAAGAACGTGCTGAAGGAGGACCGGGAGTGCAGAGCTTTGGGGGACGGGCCACGTTTCGTCACCAATGGCCCACGCGCACGCCTTGTCTTGCATCCGCTGGGAGGAACTAGGGGCGATTGTGGGCTCACTGAAGCCGAAGCGGAGGGAAATGGTGGACAAGACATTTTGAATTTGCCACCCCCGCAGGGTAAATTCATCTTGGCGTAGATCCTCACGATTCAGGTCGTATGCTCGCTCGAGGACTTGTGCGGCCCTCTCACCGGTCTCCTCTTCCATTAGCTCACGCCCAGGGACATCAGGAATCGAGGGAATGATGTCGGTAGGTGAAGTGGGCGGGTAGAATTGAAAAGCGGCGTCGCCGTCATCGTGGTCGTTGTACGGAGAATCCGGCTCAGCGTCTTCGGTCGGAGCTAGCGCAGTGGAGAGATCCCACTGATTCGAAAAAGAGTCGTAGACACGCTGGTTGGGGGTAAATTCGTCCCAACGATCAGCCGCATCGTTGCGATTGTACGCGCGCCGAATGAGAAACCCGCCCTCTTCTTCCTCCCAGATGAACACACGAGCCCCTTTCTTGCCTGGTGGCCCTCCCTTGGATGCGTGAGCTTCTTGAGCTAGACGCCCACTCCGTGCCTGGGAAGACTCATGTTGAGCCCGCTTTTCGTTATGTAGCCTGCGGCGCTCCATGAAAGCGTGTATGCTTTCTCCGGCTTTCTGGCCGCTGTCGCGTTCGACAGCTGGGAAGGATATGGCTGGGACGGGAGAGTCGGCTCGCATTTGCGAGGGCTGATATGTCGGTGGTGCATGCGAGGAAGAGGGAGCGGACGCCACGTATGCTGCTGTCGAGGACGGTGCGCGATCTCTGTAGCTCTTCCAGTGGTATTTGGTGGCCAACCATGGACTGAAAGCCACGTCGCCGGGAAGGCTATCCAGAAATTGGACTTCGTCTTTATCGGGCACGAAACGCAAGCTGGTGAGAGCGTCGGGGATAGGTTCCTTGAAAGGAAAGTCTCGGCCGTAAAAAAAGTAGAGGGGGACGCGGTTTTTGCTGAGAAGGTGGGGCAAGAGCCAACGAGCGTGTCGAGGGAGCTGATGATCAGGATGCGATTTGGACTGAGTAAGGTCGATGATGCCCCCCAGGCGATCGATGGTCAAATCTCCTACTGCAATTGCTCCAAGTCGTCAATCCACTGCCAGTGAAGCTGTGTGCCCTGCGTCAGCCGAGCCCTCCAGTCGGTGTAGTCGTGCGCGTCAAGAAGGATAAACATCATAGTGATGTGCGCCATGAGGGGAAGAAAGGCGTCGCGAGAGCGCAGAGCGATTTCTGCCGCGCTTGAGTGCGAGGAAGCATTCCTCTCAGTGTAGCGGTAGCAGATGGGAAACAGAAACGTGTACACCCCCTCGGCAGCACGACCACCGTGAATTTCCATCATCGTCCGCAGCGTCAGACGGAGGAGGCTCTCCAGATACAGCCAGCGGTCGATCAACTTCTGTTCGAGTCCCCATCGAACTTGGGGGTGCTTTTCGCCCCGCGCTATGATGGTCACTTTCTCTATGATGACGTTCTTCAAAGTGACGTTGAGGCAGGAGAAGAGGGGCCCATAGAAAGGATTGAAGCGCGGCAGAAGGAGAAGGTAGGGGAACTTGGGGTTGATCCATAGCGGACGCCTGAAATCTCCCATGCGGAATTCGTACCCGTCGGGCGCGGTCGCATCCTCTGGGCGGGGGATATCAAGCAAAAAATGGGGGTCGCCAAAGTGCACCCCAAAAACACCCATATCATTCTGGATGTGGCCGTCAAAATACTGGACGCCCTAAATCTGTTTTAAGCGGGAAGCTAGCGAAGAAGTAAAACCATCTTACATGGGGGAACGTGGGTGAGCGCGAGGTAGAAGATGGCATATCTCAAGGACCTGAGGCTTTCATGAGCAAGAGCCTTATGATTGAAGAACTGTACCCACCGGAGATTTGAAAGGAACGAGCGGTTAAGTTCACTCGGCGTCGATGCGAGGGCTAGCCACGTTTTCTCAAGGCCGAAGAACGCGTCAAAAATCGACTGGACGCGGTGCTTCGCACTCTACGTTCACTCGAGAACAGTATCTTCCGTCGATGCGAGGGCTGCGCCGCTGCGGGTGCTCAAGACCGAAGAACGCGGTGCAAAGCACTGTACGTTCCTCGATATCGCTCAAACGCGGTGCTACGCACTGTACGTTCGTCCGATCTATATGTTCCACTTGATATCGTTCGAACGCGGTGCTACGCACTGTACGTTCGCTCGAGATGGTGGTGAAGACGACTTGTATGGTGACATCGTCACTCCTCGTGATGTGATCGTCACTCCTCGTGATGTGATCGTCACTCCTCGTGACGCGATCGTCATTGATCGTCAACTATCTTATCTCTCCTCCTATCACTGCCCGACGTTGTACGCCGGCAGAGTTCTCGTTTCAATGTGCTGTGGCGCGTTACACATGCAGTATTGTAGTAGCCGCCCCGTTATACAAGCAACACTTACGCGATTCTCACTAGGAGTCGTGCGCTCGCATGTTTTTTAAAATTCAGCTGCCCGTGTATTCGCTAGTATGACATATTTTTAAAAATCTGGATAGAGCTATTCGCTATTCGTGTACCTGGTATCCGCAACAAATCTGAGTTGCCCGTGTATCTGCTAGACTATGACATATTTAAAATCCGCACTTCAAAGCGCCATTCTTTCAGTCGCCGCAACAAACAACCCAAATGCTTCCTTCGATACCTTCAGCTCCTTGAGGTATGTAGGAGTCGCTTTCTTGAGCCATTCGCTGTTGTAGAGGGTCTTGGGAAGACCACACGGGGCTGTGGAACTCCCGGGAGCTTTGCCCTCTCTGAGTCGCGGAGCGGGAGTGGGACCTCGTTGGTTCGTCTTGAACAAGGCCGTTTGCGCATCCACGAAGCGCAAGTATTCAACTACGCGGGGCTCGCGCCAGACGCAAATTTTGACCTTATAAACTGGGACTTTAGCGTCGTCCACCTCGACCTCACCTTCTTCCTCGGACGACATCCCATGTTCTCCGAGATGCATAACCATCTCCAGCAGCCTCTCCCAGGTCTCGATGTCGCCCGCAATTCCCTCGTCTTTCTTGATCGCGATGGTAGCGGTGATTGTTTGAACGCGGTTTTCGTATTTCTGATGTGTACCTCAGCTTTCTTTCTGAACGCCACCGGGAAGAACTTACGCGATATTTGGACGAAGTGCTTCGGGTACCAAGCTGGTGCTGCTGAGCATTCTGCGTCCCACGAGCCCTCGCCTCTTGCATCGTCTCCATGCGGCCCAGGCTTTCACTCAAGCGCGGCTGAAATGCCTTCCACGACGCACGATATCTCACCAATTTCTCCGCCAACAATGCCTCCAGAAAATCACGATCAACACCGCTCTCGGCAATGTTCCATCCTCGTCAGCTTCCAAGGCTGCGTCGACGAGTTTCGTGATCATTAGGTCGTTCCAACGAGATCGGGTGTATCCAGGACTAAAATCCCACTGGAAGAGGTCGTCGGGTGGATCAGCCAGTCCTTGCTCGCAGGCCGCGACCTTGGCTCCTTCGGCTGGGTTGTAAATGAAAAAGTCGGACGCTTGCTCTATGCCAAAACTGTCGTACGTGGTGCGACGGAGAACACGCTGGGAGGGGCAGCTTCGTTGAGGTTCATAATAAATGAATGAAGATAAATATCGCTCACATGAATATTGTTCATCACTTCCTTGCTCGGTTTCTGGGACTTCTTCTCTTTTCGTTTCTTCGGTGTTGCTTTCTCAACGTTCACCGTCACGTTGTCGCTGATGTGAAGGAACCTTTCGACCTTGTCAATCAAGCCCGACAACGTGTCGACATCGGTGCCGAGCAGGTCGGCGAACGCTGGGGTGGCGACTAAATTCGCTTTGGACTTCGGGTTTGAGTTGCCGCTGGGCGCTCGAGCGACTGTAATCGGGTTAAGTGGGATCTGGATGGTGCGGGTGCTGGAGTTGTGGGCAGGATCCAGACTGGCGCGTGTCCCGCGACGAGGAGGCGGCTTATGCTGAGGTGTCTTCTTACTTTGAAGGTAGTTGTGGGCACGAAGCTGAATGGCCTCGTCTTCCTTCTGAACCTGAACGATCGCGCTCAGTGTATAGTCAATATACATGCACCTTGTTACTGACCACAAGACGGTTGAGCCGTTCGACGTCTTCATTGCGCTGCATCAGCAACTTTTGCGACTCGAGCAATTGGGGGACCATCGCGTTGCACTGGGTATACTTTTATAAAGTCAATAAGATTTTTTGGTGTGCGGCAGGGAAAAATCTCACCAACGCCTGGAGCTTTTCCTGGTCCCCGAAAAATTGGGCCTCCAGCTGGCCTTCGTGCTGCTGCATTTCCGCGATGGCCTGGGTTTTTCTGGCGAGTTCTTCGTGCATAGAGTTCAGATAACCGAAGTGTTCAGCTTGCGCCTTCTCTGCAGCTTCAAGCTCTGCACGAAGCTGCTGGTTCTCGACAGTGAGCTTGTGGTTCTTCTGCTTGGCGAGTAGAACCTGCTCCTTGTGGAAGGCCTCCATGTCGCGTGCCTGTAAATTCATAAGGCGAGTTTATTCAAATGAAAGCATGACTTACGTTCTCATAGTCTTCATGGCGCGGACCAGTGACTACGCGAACTTTCGCTGACTCGGGCTTTTCGAGACGGCGCTTGAAAAAGAGAAAAATCACGACGGACTCTCAGAATAGGGTGCGTCTATACCTTTTTACCACTGTCGCCATTATCGTCCGGGATGTCGGGGAATACGCCTGGGATGTCGGGGCCTACGTCCATTGCGATGGTCGAACTAAGTTCCACCTGTTCGCTCCTCACGTACAACGTTTGGATGCGAGCAAGCAGTGACAGAACGCGGGTGAGTTGCGATGTGCGGGCTGGTATTTAAGCCCCAGCGCCAAGACCAGGTATTGTTACAAATTCGCACTTTATTGTACTTAGCCGATGAATAACGCATAGCCGCTGGATGCGAAAGATAACGGAAGACGCATTGGGAAGACGCATTGGGAAGAAGGTCCACCGCTGCTGCAGGCGTACAACGCGCTACAGCACGGTGAGCGACATCCCCTGCCGACGTACAACGTCGGGCAGTGGTGGGAGGAGGTGGGAGGAGATAAGATTACTTAGAGAAGCAGTGACGATATGACATCGTCACCTGACTCGTGACATCGTCACATCATCGTCGACTCTCCTAAGTGGGATCCGTCCACCATCGCCACTGCCCGACGTTGTACGTCGGCAGGGGTAGATCGCTCACGGTGCTGTGGCGCGTTGTACGCACACAGAACCTCGTTCCCCTCCGCATCAATACGATACCTAAAGCCCGCCGGATCGTGCGCGAGAACTCTGATCACACTGGTAGACGAGTCCGAGATCCCCCCTCTTCGCACCCGCGCACCTCCATCCCCCGTGTCACCATCCAACGATATCAATTCAAGCAACTACGTAGGATGATCGCGTCGCCCGAGCCTATCGATATCACCTCGACAAACCGCGACCACGCGCAGAAGCGCATCCCCGACGTGCCGCGCGTTCACTCTCCCCAGTCCGGACCACCCCACACTCGTGCCCGTACGCCCGCGGCTATCTCATGGGAGCGACAGCCTCATATGACCGCGTTTCTGATACCACACACGACTGCAAACGTGGTGCTACGCACTGAACACGTTTTTCAAAAGGCGACGCCCCTGCCGACGTACAACGTCGGGCAGTGGCTATAGACAACCTCCACAGCTTGGGATCTGTCCCAGAAATTGGAGGACGTTGGATCCGGGGACTTCGGAGATTTGAGGATGATGCGACCATCCTCCGTAGCTTCTTGAATTGATATTGTTGGATGGTGACACGGGGGATGGAGGCGGGATCCCGGACTCGTCGACCAGCGTGTCATCAGAGTTCTCGCGCACGATCCGGCGGGCTTTAGGTATCGTATTGATGCGGAGCCTGTGCCTCTCTTTTTATTTTATTTATTTTTTTGGAGCGTCCTCGAATACACCTTACATCATCACAAGTACCAGTACCAGTAGCGTTGTATTGAAATGAATGATATTCGTCACCCGAAAGTTCGCGTGATTTTCAGTCACCTCAACAAGGACCCGAAGAACATTTGCACAATAATACCAACAAGCATTGATTCACTAGGTGACGGACATGCACAATACGAATCTATCTACTAAATTTTTTTCGTGTCAACTCACCAAACGCTTTGGCTACTCCGCATATACAAGTTTCATTACACATCTTCTGAACTCAGCGGTCAGTCAGCGTCGACACAAACTGTAGGAAAATTTGCACTTAGCTTGTATTCTCGCGAAGTCGCGCTCAGCCCACCGCGCACGAGCTCTTGGCCGGGTCAGTCAGCGTCGAGAAAAACTGTAGTAAAATTGCACTTAGCTTGTATTCTCGCGACGTCCGCTCAGCCCACCGCGCACGAGCTCTTGGCCGGCTAACATATATTTAGTAACTCTGGAGACCACAGCGTAAGCCTGAGCTGACTTTAACAGGCCCCAATCGTACAAATGTGTAGGTACATTGTATGTCGTGTCATCGCAACCTAATCCTGGGGGACAATCAGTCGTCAATTCATCATGTGAACGGGCCCACTTACCTCCTCCACGGCCAACCCGAAGCCCGCAACCGCGACTCGGCGATCCGGACGAACCCCACTACTCCACCGCACTTCGCCAAGTCGAATTTTTCTTGGTGCGATCGCCCGCAGAAACGACATCGGACGCGGCCCTTCCATGCCCCCGAGGACTTCAACTCCAGATGGAGGATTTGTTCTGCGCCGGTGAGTACCATCCCCGTGGACCGAAAATCACTCACCAAATTTCTTCGCAAAGGGGACCTCCCAATAGTAATGCATCCACTTCTGCGCCTCCCCTCTGCACTGCCGTGCCCACTGTAGCTTTCGTTGCGGGGGATCGAGTGCTTTGCCGACTTTGACGACGCCGTCGACGATAAACGCGTAGACGCCGCCTGGCCCGTCGGACGCAGACGGAGGGGCGTTGAGGGCGCGGTGAAGGGCGTGGACGTAGTTACTACCAAGCCGTTAGAACGCGCGGACCGTAGCGTGCTCACTCACCGGATATGCTTGCGAGCCATCGAGACTCGATGAGTCGATGATGGTGGTAGAAAAGTAGGAGGATTACGGTCACGTGCGTTTTCGGAGCGCTTTTATAGTCGGGATTCGACGTCGACGAGCGGGTGCAGGGCGCATCTCAATACACGCTTGATTCCAATGAGTACTGTACTCATCCCGCACGCCAAAATAGGCAATTGATGGGATGATCCGATGGCATAGCCACTGCAGATCCCGGTCCGATCACTCCGTGATCGACCCCACAAGCCATCGTCCGACCGTCCAGTAATCAGATTTCTGTTCTCGATTAGCAAGGAAAGAACTATTGATTCAGTGTCTTGTACAAAGAGCTAAAGCTACTACAATCCCTGCTATCCATGGGTCAATATGAGATTTTTCAATGAAATAATACGATTCTGAAGTACCCTGCGCGTGCGCCGGCTGCTAACAATGATCTCTGCAGCTTCCTTTGTCGCTCTTTTGTTGGCAGTAGCAGCAGTGGCCTTCAAGCGCGCTTGAACGATGCAACGCGTTGCCCAATCATCCGCATATTTGCGTAGGACTGGATGCATCTGTGCGGCCTGGAGAAGAGTGAGAGATGAACGACAACAGGGGATTGTGCTCACCTGCGTAAAGACATCTTGCACGCGCTCTGGGTCCTGGTGAGAAAACGACCGGGTATTATCCAACAGCTTGTCCACTAGATCGTGAATAAACGCCTGATATCGTATATTCAGTGAGGTGAAAAAAGATTAGACAAGGCGCACCTTGATTAGAGCGGTCTCTTTCTCGCCGCATTCCCATCCGTCATGACCCTCAATACTTCTGCGGGTAAGCATTTGAGGGACTGGGATCTTTTCCAAAAAGATCGGCGGAGGAGGATAAGTGTGTTCTACAGATGGAGCGAACTGCACCGTCTTGCGGGTGCTCGGAACGAACTTCTCCAAATCTTCGTGAATGATGAGACTCGTGGAGGTACGCATGTTGAGGTCGGTTTGAAGAAGTAGCAAAACGATAGGCGGCGGCGGCGGTTCTGTTTCCGCGAAGGGAGAGGCAAGGCGCTCGAAGAAAGCCATGGCGCTCGTCCATAGTACTCGCGCAAGATATTATTTAATATCGCCCCCAGTCCGCGTGACTCCAGCTCCATCGGGATATTGCCCACAACAGAATAATAACAATATTATTGTCGAGCTCCATGTCCGCGTGGTCAAGATGATGGCGCGCAGCCGATGTCGCGCACCTATCCCGACACTCCCCGAGAAGAACAATTGTCGAAGAAAATTTATTGTTTGCTATCCCTAAGGTAACCGTCGCACCTGGAGGCGGAACAATTGAATGCACTTGGCGCAGCGATCCGCCCGACGTTCCCCGAGAAAGACAATTGTCGCCTTGAAGTTGTTGTATTTCTCCCGACAACAATTGAGATATATCCCCGAGGAAAACAAGGTGGCGGCGTCTGGAGTCGGAAAAAGTTAAGTACAACGAGGAGGAATAACGAGACGATTCAAACTCGCCTACTATTTCTGATGTGTTTCTCGCTACGTCGCAAAGATTCGACGCACGGCAGCTACGTTCTACGAAGCAAGCTCCGTGGTCACTCCGGCGGAATCGTCAGGCTTCGTGCAACGGAGGACGGAAGATTCCTCGCCTCCGGTGGTACGGACGGCACAAAGGTCTGGGACCTTAGCACCATGCGCGAGCTGGGAAGCCCGAAATCGCCAGAAATTCGCGGAGCCAGCACGGCCCTTGTTTGGATCAAGCGCGAGGACGATTTGAGCGAAGCCTTGTTCTACGGGACACAGAACGGTCAGTTGGTCTGCTGGAAGGAGGGGAAACAAAATGCACGTACCATTATTGTACGGTTTTTCTGGTGCTGATATCATTTACCAGGGACTGGCGGTATTCGAGGAGATCTCCTGCGTGCGCGTCACCAATCCCGCCGAAATTACCGGCTTGGCGTTCGACGCACCCTCCAATCGCCTTGCAGTTTGCCATCGAGGCGGCATGGTGCAAGTTTACCTTCTGGGCAGCACCATGTCCCTGCAAGAGGTCTTCACGCTCGAGCTGAAGAATCTTGCGCCGCGAGCAATAGCGTTCGGTCAGATGTATGGTAACGAAAGGGATGTCATGGTCTTTGGGCTATACGGGGGCGATATGTGAGTTGTCATCAAACATTTTAATCATCAACTCACCGAAGTAAAGATATACGCTTCGCGGCAGCAATGGAAAGGTAACCGGCGAGCCGTGGAACGTCGGGGCATTCATGTGGGTCTTCCCCTCCGATTTGACGTAGTTGCCAACATCATTCCAGAGGCGATATTGCTCTGGACACTCGCAAAGGTGTCTTGTGCATGGATGATCCGTCTTTGGGCGCAAATCTCTATCGCTTGGAGGACCACAAGCGCGTGAAAACCTTTCCCGTCGCAGTCACGAAACAGAAGAGACTCCGCCAAGTGGACTTTGGGGACGAGTGCAAATCCATTGTCAGTGGGAGCGACCACGGCATCGTATACGTGTTCGATCGTCGCAGTGGGGACATTGTGGACGAGTTGAAAGTCGATCCACGCGAGTGGGTTCAGACGGTCGCCGTGAGTGTACTCATTTGCGATCGCAGTTGTACTAAAGGAATAATTCCAGGCTGCTGACTGTGCTGGGGTGCCTACGATTTTTGCAGCCAAGTCGCGCGACCTGGTTGGGATGAACGACATTTTCGTGTGGCGTAGACAGAAGACTCAGCGACGGTTCGGTGTGGCGAGCATGGCTTGTGGCATGTTAATCTTCCTTCAGCTGTTCTTTATCGTGGCGGCCGTGGCCTTCGTGTTCCAGAATTTAGCTATCCTCAGGATGTAGAGTTAAATTGAAAGGATTGCACATTGGATTGAAATGATTGCACTTGAGTAGCAAGCGTCGAGCCGGGAATCGGGACCTGTGGGCGTACAACGCGCCACAGCGCCAAGAGAACGCCAAAACCCTGCCAACGTACAACGTCGTGCAGTGGGGCTCGGGGCCTGCGGGCGTACAACGCGCCACAGCGCCACGAGAACACCAAAACCCTGCCGACGTACAACGTCGTGCAGTGCAGTGGCGGACTCGGATGAGATGACGATGTGACGATATGTCAGATCTTCACCTGACTGGTCACATCGTCATCTGACTGGTCACATCGTCATCTGACTGGTCACATCGTCACATCTCGTCAAGTCTGTCAAGTCCGTCGGCCGCTATCACCACTGCCCGACGTTGTACGTCGGCAGTGGTAGAGCGCTCATGGCGCTGTGGCGCGTTGTACGCCCACAGGCCTGGGGTGCTGTGACGCGTTGTACGCCCGCAGACCCCCCGAGCTCAGCCCGTACTGCACCCAGCGCTATCCCCATCGGCGCCCGCCGTGCGTAGCTTTTGTTATCTGCGGTTATTGTTCTCCAAGTAATTGTTCTCCAGGCTTTAAGAACCCTCGTACTTTGCTTGCTCGGACCATGAGCTCGCAATCCTACCATTCTGCGTCGCGCGGCTCGCGCACTTCGAAGACTTCCCACCAACCTACCTATCACTGTGAGTACCTCATTTTCACTTTCCATATTTTCGCTAATACTCTCCGTAGACCATGGCTTTTGCCGCCAGTGCGACATATGCCCCACTTGTGGCTCGTCCCCGCCCACGGCACGTATGGCGACCGCAGTCCCTGCTCCTACTCCTGAGCCTGCGCGCGCGCCCCCCGCGCCCCCTACTCCTCCGGGCAGCGCACAAGCTCCAGTTGTACCCATGAACGGTAAGTTTGTCGTCCCAAGCGTTTCGTTAATCCCTGACGTATGACTTTCAGAGCGCATTTTGCCGCAACTGCCTGTCCAATTCTTCGTCACGCTGTTCCTCCTCGAGAGCCAGCTTACTGGAGATTGGCGGCACTTGATCATCCCCTACGCCGCTTGCCTTATTGTATTCTACCTGTAGTATTTGCGATAGATGATTTACAAGCGTATGCTATTGTTCTCAACTGGCATCTTTCCCCTTTCATCATAAAGTAACGACGGATTAAAACGTCGCCATTTCTCCCTACCCAACTTCATCTCCACCTTCCCTCCGAAGCTGTCTGACGTTGTACGTCGACAGATTCAGTCAGTATGGCGCGGACGTGGCAATGTGTGGATTGTCCTCTGCACGGGGACACCAACCACCGTCTCCCAGTCAGTCAGCGGACCAAGCACCAAGCAGAAATTCAGGAATTCCGCGACAATCTTACCAAGGCCACGCGTCCGGACGTCACCGACGATGTGATCGACCATATCGCTGATGTCTTCACCGGGCTAGTCATTACCGACGATGTGATCGACCATATCGCTGATGTCTTCACCGGGCTAGTCATTACCGACGATGGTCCAGACGTCCGAGGACAGCAGCACTCCAAGCTTTTTAGCTCCCGCGACGACTTTCAAGACTCCCTCCCCAACGTCCCACTTGCCTTCCAGCCGACCTCGCCCTCAGAGGCCATCTCGAGCATCCAATCCTTCGTTGACTCGGCTCCGATGCGCACAGCACTGCCCACTAGAAAAGAGCGGCGCGAAAGTACCCTCACCGACGTTTTGGGGCGTATCCGCACTGCACAGAACTCCTTGGATCTTGTATACGAGTTATATGCGACGAACTCCGACCACAATTCCGTTCGGCTTGCCCTCGACGCCGCCGCCGAAACAGTTATCGTGGCGGGCAAGCTCCTGAGAAGCGTTAAGGCTGCCAAAAACGACAAGGAGCTAGCGAAATTGTGGGACGACGTCCACGCCGAAGCTGTAGAGCTCGATAAACTTGTGGATTGCGTCGGGGCCATCGTACCGAGTGCAGACGTCGAGGTGAATGTAGAAGCAGAGTACGATACAGGTAAGCCACCGCTCCACGCACCGCTACCAATACGAGACTCATGCTATTCAGAGCACCACTTTGAAAATCCTATCAGAGACCATGACACTGTCTCTCAGGTCGTAATACTATTCGCGATAATCTCCAACGTTGTCATTGGGCTGGCCACTGACCCATGCAACTTCCTCATCGACACGGTTACCTTGATCATCAAGCTCACCATGTCCTTGTCCTCCCCTCCCGGCGCGCAGTACAATGCCAAACAGCGCGACGTTCTTTCCCAGCTTCCGACGACCTTAGAGGACGCGTTGAAAACGTTCAAACTTGAGCCAAAAACCAGAATTCTTGCGACTTGCCCATCTTGTCACTACACGCATGAGCCTCGCGTGAATCGACTCACCGGGGAGCCCACTTATCCCACCCACTGCGAAAACTTTGTTTTCCGCGACAAGCATAGCCCTGCAGTCCCGTGCTTGCAGCCTTTGCTTGAAACGCGCCAGGCCAAACTGCGGCCGATCAAACCTTTCGTATATCCCGACTTCACCGACCACCTGGCCTCCGTCCTCTCCGACCCCGACGTCGCGGCGCTGTGTAACAGCGCCTGCGATAAAGCCTGGGAAGCCGTACACGCGAAACTATCAACGGACCCGCATGGACCGGTGTCAGCCGAAGAAGTGAACAACGTCTTCGAGGCGGAGTTCCTTCGTAGTTTCAGCGGGCCCGTTCCTGAGAAGCTTTTTATCCACAGAGGAGATCGGATGAGACTCGCGTTCCAAATCTTATTGGACTTTTTTAACCCGCACGGCACGAACAAGCGCGGTAATCACGACTCTGTTGGAATTTTGGCCGTTGTGAACCTCAATCTCCCTGAGGATATTCGCTACAAGCCCGAATACATGTGGCTCAGCATCATTCTTGGTCCCCAGGAACCCAACCCTGACCAGATTGGCCATTACCTACGTCCCCTCGTTGACCAGTTCGTCAGCGGCTGGAAGCACGGAATTCGCCTGTCCCGCACCGGATTGTCTGACACTGGGTGCTCGGTCGACATCGCTATCGCCATGACCGTGAACGACCTTCCCGCTACCCGTAAGATGCTCGGTCTCGCTGGCGTCGGCTCCCATCACTTCTGTACAGTCTGCAATTGCAAAGGCGTGGAGACAACACATCGCACCGACCTGGATGACCCCGCTTGGGCTCGAAGGGACGTTCGGAAGCTGCGGCGTTGGGCGTACGCTTGGAGGGATGCTAAGACATTGGCTGAGCGCGACAAGATCTTTGCAGATCACGGCGTGCGTTGGTCCGAGCTGTGGCGGTTACCTTACTGGGACCCAACTCGGATGGGTGTAGTCGACACCATGCACTGTATTTTGGAGGGCTTGGTATACTACCACTGTCGCCGAGTCCTTCGAATAGATGCTGAGGTGGCCAAAAAGAAGGAGTTGGCCGGTATCGCGTTTGACCAGGACTGGGTCGAATACGATCCCCACGAGTGTCCTTCCGAATATCTGCTGAAGAATCCGGAAAAAGACCTGGCGAGCATCCACCGAGTCCAAAATAAAATTGTCCATTCCCTTCGCGCTGATGACGACGACAACGCTTCCGAAAACGAGGAAATGCCCGATGTACCTGATGGCAATTATATACCTGCGATCACCGAGGGAGCTATGTGGAGCGCACTGCACCGCAACAGCCTCTCTGCCCTTCGGTTTGTCGCCTTTTCCCTCGATCTTGCCATCGACGATGCGATAACAAAGGCAGACTACTGTAATATACTCATGTCCTGGGTGAGTACTTTTTTTAAAAATTTTCGGCACGCTCGTACTGATATGCTCCAGCGCCGAACTAAACCTCGCAGCAGCGAAGGCAAAGCATTCGTTCCAAAGGCAATTAACTTGAATCAAATCAAGTTCATCCAACGCGTCATCGCGCAAACCGCCACACCATCCTGGATCAATTACGTCCCTCATAACTACGGGGAGAACAACGCGGGCTCTATCAAAGCGGATGAGTGGCGAACCCTCGCCACCCTATATCTACCGATCGCGCTTATCCTGCTGTGGGCAGATCGCCCCATGGACGAACATTCAGCACGCCTCCTCGGGATGCTAGACCACAGCATGGCATTATTCCAGGCTGTAATTCTTGTCTGCCGCTACACCATGACAGCTCAGCGTGCAACCACATACCGTCATTTGCTCAAGACATGGGTCGAAGGACTCATTGTTCATCACCCTCATACTCAACATCATGCGAAGCGGCCCAAGGTCCACGCTGCGTTCCACATCTACGACTTTCTTCTACTTTTTGGCCCTGTGATCTCGTGGTGGTGTTTTCCTTTCGAGCGAGTCATCGGCTACCTCCAGAAGATTAACACCACCAACCGTGTCGGAGGCGAACTCGAGGGTATCTTGACCAGATCCTTCCTGCGAGCTGGGACCTTGCGGCGCTGGCTTCGACGCTCGGATTGTCCGGAGATAATCAAACATTTCAAAGCGATCTTCGACCGGGCCTTCGCGCCTCGGAGCCAGGTGGTGGGTACCTCTCCTCCTCTTGTCAAAGATGGGGACCGTGCACAGTACATGTTCAACGGCACGAGCTTCTCTCGTGCGTCGATGCACCTAGGCAACAGTCTCGTTTTGTATTATCCCTCAGCTTCGGCGAGCCAGCCGATTGCTGGCAGCATCGAACAAATCCGCTCCCATGGAGAAAAGACCTCTTTTATCATTCGTCGCCAAGCGCCCTTGCCTCCCGGCCAGTCGGACCCATTTCTTCGGTATTATCCCTACTTCCCTGCTAAGACCTACTCTTCCAAAATGCAAAGCATCACTGATACGGTCCATCCTTCCATGGTATTGTCGCACTGCGCACGATTCGAGTTCTCCGGGGACCGCGCTGTAGTCCTTAATCTATCTAGAAGCTAGTTCATTATACCTTACCTTACATCGTCGCTAATCCGAGTTCAATACCACATATTTGCCTTACATCGTCGCTGACTGACGATATGCAGACGATGATCTGCAGATGATCTGCAGATCGTCTGCAGACGATCTGCAGATGAGTTTAATGACATTTTAAACCTCAAATTTTGCATCCAGTTTCAAACGCTTTTTAATGAGATTTTATACTTGGTATTTCGGCGTCCTTTAAATGTAATTCAAAGTCCAAAGTATTGAAACGGGTATTGAAAGCCTTGATACCTTGAGTTTGGCAATTCATTATAGGACCATTTATTCTCTTTTTTTAAAATTGAATATTATCGCTGTAGAAACGCGCAACGATACTTCAAGTTTGGTGGACTTTTATTTGGACTTTGATAGATTAGATTAAAGATTAGATATGATTGCATCCGAAATTAGATATATTAAATAGAGTTTCGGGCCGAATTATTTGTATTGCAATATTTAGAGAAGCGCTGCTAACTTAAATGCCTATTAAATTGAGGGACCAGCGCTGTGACTGTGGTGAGTGGGGGACGTGATCGGCGGCGACAAGACTTGATGCATCGATGGCGAGCACTTGATCGGCGATATACATAAATGTCAAATTTCCGAGTCCTAATGCGGTTTCCAAGAATCTCAATGGATCTCGGAACAAGTGAGTCCTTGGTAGTAATACTCCAAAAACGCGATGAATGAGTATACTTACTTATACCACAGACCTGAGATCTGTTGGTCTTTGGTTGGTCTAGCTGTTGGTCTCTAAGCTCCTTACATTGAAATTAAGCGTAGACAGTCTTTCAGCGGCCGAGGCTCACACTCTTCAGGACGCGGTGAATCACTCCACAGGCACCGAAGTCCGCGTCCGCGTATGGCGAAAATATCATCATTCTCTGCGAGTCAGGCGGCGAAAACTCATCTTCATTTCAGGCCGTCAAATTTCGTTTGACATGCCCGATTGCGCGCAGCCGGACCTTCCTACATATAGTACGCTGGTTGAATTTAGAAATGGTATTGATGGCCATAAAGAGAATCAGATACCATAGGATCACATATGTAGCAGTACGGAGGGGGTCAACAGCACCGACTTTGAAAAGCGCTTCAGGAATCAGAAAAAAATTAACCCTGGATCCTAGATTGGAAGCAGATACAGATTCATTCTTTCATTTCGTCGATTCACGCACCAAACCGCGGCTTTACCTCCGTCTCGAGAAACTCCTGAACCGTGCCGAATTTGACACCGAGCGTGACGAGATCCGGGTTGGGCACAGGCGTCGCGGTGAAAAGACCGCTGTACTCGGCGTGGGATTGATACTACATGCGTGTTAGCGCAAGTTTTCGCGAGGCCGTAAAGGTAAAAGGTAAAGGAACGGGAAAGGAAAAGGGAGGGGAAACACACCATCTCGTCAAACGGGGCCATTCCCATCGCTGGAGCCGTAGTGAATGTCACTTCGACGCCGAGAGCTGCCCCATCGCATCAGCACACCATCATCCAAAGGGAAAGGGAACACGCACCCTTGCCAGTGAGCGCGGCGAGCTCAGAATACGTCATGTTGGCGTTCACGACAGGGTACGTCTTTCCCGAGATGTTCTTAGACAGGTCGGTGTAGTTCTTGAGCAGGGCGAGCACGGTCGCGGGCACGGCCTGCTCGACCCATGTGAAGGCCTGGCGGTCCGTGGCGCGGAAGTGCGGCACGGCGATGTCGAAGCCTGTGTCTGTCTTCTTTAGGAGGCCGAATCTACATATCAGACCCAGTTATTTGATAGTGGATGTGGTGACGCGGAGGATAGATTTGGTGTTTGTGGGGATGAGATGGGATGGCGTATACGTACTTCCAGTAGTTTTCGAGAAAACCTCCGGGGTGGATGGACGCGTTTTGGATGCCGGAGGATTTGAGGTATTCTTCGACGGCGGCTTTTTCTATGTCGGGGTCAGGATTTTATTTTATTTCAGGCCGTGGGGGAGAGACGTACGTTCGTAGTGAATGACGTTCACGTACTTTCCGCCCGAGATTTTCTTTACGCTAGGCACGGAGCTGCATGAAGGCGCGTCAGGTCAGAAATTGGCTGCTGCAGTGAGGTGCAGTGTGCACACCTCTAGATGAAGAACTTTATGCCGGCTTCTTTCGCGGCATCGACCATGTTTTTGCCCCAGACCAGCTCATTGGGGTCCTCGCCCTCTGCTTTCAGAGGCCAAATGGGCGCGGTGACCTGCGCATATACATGTGAATTTATGCGGATATAATAGCAATAATGATATATTGGGTACGTACGCCAAAGACTGCCTCGCTGCCGTGCAGAGCGCCAACGAGTGAGGCCTCCAAGCAATTGCCCTTGACAACCTCGATACCCTGTGCTTTCAACTTGAGCGAGGGTTCAGAGTCTGGATTGCAGACGATCGCGCGCGGGGTGAAGGTTCTGTCTTTGAGGAGGGCATGGATGGCGGCGTTGCCTGTGCCGTGTCAGACACGAGGTGAGGGTGGTTGGGAACGAGGACACGACCTTGGGTACCGGTTGCGCCGAATACTGAGACGATGCGGGACATGGTGAGGATTTATAAGAGGATTCGAGTCTCGAGAGTTAATATAATGCCAGAAGATGGTATGGTATCTCGTTCAGCGAATTCTGCGAGCTTTTAAGGGGTTTGTGGACCGGACACTTTCGGTGGATTCCTTGTACTATTAGATTCCCGGACGGTCACTACAGGTTCAAGTTTAGACGTTGAACTTTGAATATGGCACAATGCCGAGTAACGGGATGATAAAGACGAGTAGCTGGGCGGACGCGGGCGGTGAAGGTACTTGAAATGGCTTCCGGAAGTTCCGAAGATACTTGGGATTTCATGAGCGTGCTGAGGAGAGGGACGCGCAAGAGGTCGGCAAGTGGTAATACGATCTGATGCGACTCGGCATATCCCGGTATAGCGCAAGACCCTTCGACCTTGGCTCGCTATAACACTTGCTTGCGCTCGTACTTCGCTAGCCATACGAGCTTGGTCTTCGTATCAAACGCCATCATGCATGGAGCCTTTCTATGACGGCAGCGAACGTACTGGCATAACGCTAACTCCTCTTGACACCGTTAAGGACTGAGTGAAAGGCTTCCAGAACCCACAACATCCAGGGCGGGATAACGCGTTGTTGCTGCAGGCTCTCCTCGGAACGACTTGTACTGCCGAAGAGTATGAGGACGGACGGTGCAGCTGCCAGCAGCGATCTATGGTCGTCTAATGGACACGCTATACTCGACACGAAGTCGTTCTAATATCTTCCGCCGACTCTGGAGGTGACTTATGATATTCGCAAGTTTTTTGTTTCTTCTGTGTTCATGAAGATGCTCAAAGTTATGTCTCTTTGCAGGTGGTTACCGCGACACCGTGGGGATTCCCCCCCTCAAGTCAGTGTATCTTGGAAGACGTGGGTCAAGGAGGACGGCCATACATGCCATGGAGGACGGGGACATACACACCATAGCATGCGTGCATGCTACCATATCTTTCGCTCGACAAGGAGGGACATACATGCCATATTATGCATGCATCATGCATGCTGCTAGTACGTCTCCCTGCTCTTATATCCTTTGCTAGACAAAACTTCACGCGTTCTCCAGGACCCACATTGACGGCAGCATGCGTACGTACGTATCTACGCTCTCTGCGCTTCGCGAGCCCTATAGCTGCTCGGCAGCGCGTTTAGCGCAATGCCACTTTGGCCGCGGGTGCGACCTGTGACAATGGAGGAGGATGGAACGAAACAGCGGCCGGGTAGTACCCCCGGAAAGTCGGGTGAGTTCACGTCCCTTGTCCTTGTATCGTTGCGTCCTTGCGTCATGTGGAGGAGCACGCATCGCCTCCAGAGTCTACAATGACAACCACTCTCCCTTCCTTCTACTTACACATACCTCGTCCCATCTTTCCCTCTCCATGTATCTACATATACTAACTCCTGATCCCAGACCGCTTTGTCGCATCAACGCTCCTCCCGCCTACCGCCTGCCGCCCTCTCGTCGATTTGCCGTTGGACGTCGCCTCGCTTCCTTGCCGTCCACCGCCTCGCCCGACCACTGACCTCTGAATCACCTTGGCTTCATGTACCGCCGTACCGGATGATCAACCAATCGCTCGTGGATACCGAGAAGTTATTGCACCTAGCACGGACACTGATGACCGAGAGTACGCTACATCGCTTGCGGGCAAAATTGAGTTACTCACTGATGTCCTCAGGCCGCATCGTCCCGACGACTCGTCGGGGGTGCAGTTGCTGCTGGAGTCTGCTCTCTCGCGGATGCGCTTGCGAGCCAGGTGTGCGCTGGGGTCGATGAGGACGGGGACGGGGACGAGCGTGCAAAGGAGGGATCGTGGCGAGGTGCCCAGCGTCCGCTTGTGGTGATAAGGCTCTGTACGCACTCCTCCGGGTGGTGCACTTGCTGCTGGCGGCTGTAGTCTGCCCTCTCGGCGTGAGTGCGAGTCCGTCTTGCGAGCCGCGTGAGCGCTGGAGTCGGCGAGGACGGGGACGAGCACGTAGAGGGGGGGGTCGTGTCGCGCGAAGTGCTCGGCGTAGTGGTACGAGCCTGCACGTACGCGCTACAGTGCCCCGCTCTGTAATGGACAGGTCGCGGGCTGCTGGGGCGAAGTGCACATGCGAGCCATATTCCTTCTCGGCCGGGGACGATCTTCAATTGGGTGGAGGAGGGGACGAGTGCGACGTGCTCGGTCGACGGCTACGCGTTCGCGTTTGTGTGGATGTGTATGGATATGGCTGTGGTTGTGGAGATGGAGGGACGGAGGTCGACGGCGACCAGGCGAGCAGCGACGGAGGGCAGAGCAATGCGACGTGCTCGCTCGCGCATTGCCACGTGGCACGTCTGTGGTACGGCGGATGGTGCTTGGATCTCACGGGCTGGTGGGGCGGGCTGTGCGATGGTTCGCGCTCAGGTGGATGCGGCTGGCCGTGGTGTTAGAGGAGGATTGACGGTGGCGACACGCTCGTGCAGAACAACCGAGAAGCGAACGACGGAGGAGGGGGGAGAGAGCAATGCGACGTGCTCGCTCATGCGCAGTGCGATGGTCGATGGTCGACGGCTAGCGTTCGCGTTCGCGTTTGTGGGGATGTGGCAGGATGCGGAGTTGGAGAAGGATTGATGGAGGCAATGCGCTCGTCCGGAGAGTTACAGCTGCTTTGGTGGGCAGATGCTCCTCGTATTTCCGGGTCCGTCGAAAGTACGCTCACCGCGGTGGGCCGCGAGTGGATATCGTGCCATACCATCCTCCAGTGTGTTCTTCTAACTGCGGGGGATGTAACTGTCTGCTCAGGCCAGCGCTTGCATTTTTTGGGTTTCCTCTGTTCATTTTATTTCTACTTTGTTGCTCTGTGCCCGCTGCGCGTGGTTTGCGTCTCCTCGAGAGCGCTACGCGTACCCTTGCGATTCTTTTTCCTTTTTTTTTTTCAACAGCATTTCTCTCTCTTTTTGTCCGCTCTTTTTTCGGCCCTTTTACTCGTCTCCTGCTCTATTCTGAGTCGTTCCTTCAAGTATCATGCCGCTGCCGACCCGCTGCAATCTTTTTACTAGTCTGCCTTCGGCCAAGTGCTCGCCACATATTTTTGTCGGGATAGGCGCCCATAACGTCCAAATGCGGGAATTCAGAACCACACGAGCTCCCGGGTTGACGACGCTCTCATGCAGCTATCCCGCCACGATCTGATAGTTCTCCAAGTCCGCAGGGAAAAAGAGAACGTGCTTTCGAGGATTGGAGCCGTGAAATACAAGTCAAGCCGGCACTTAGTCGGGAGCATGAGGCGGTCAGCAGTCGGTCAGCAATTTCTAATACATACTAGATGATCCTCACCCAGAATTAGCCCAGTCGACCCCTGCCGTCCTGCCAACTTATTGAACTATGTGAATATCCTGCTTCTCTGCTGTTGCTCCGTGTCTAACTGGTGGTCGGCTGTGTCAGGCTCGCGAAGAATCCTTCTTCACCCGCAGAAACGACCAAACGGCGTAGACATCCTCCCGTCGGACGCTATGGTCAACGTCGAAAACTCTGGAACACAGAATATTCAATTAGGGTTGACCTCGACCGCCATTGTCCTTTCTATGGTAAGTACTTAGGTGATAGCGCTTAATATATCTGATAGTCTGCAGCTTCGCCCCAATAATACCTCAGCTTTGTAAAATTACGGGTGTCCGTCACTTTCTTTCTCCTTGCGTCTGTCTCTCACTTCGCTCTCCAGCCGTTGCTAAACATTCTGGACTTCGTCAGTTTTGGCTCAAGCGCTCAGGCACTACTTTCTGAGAACCTTTTGTTTAGCGCTGGTCAAGCGCCAGATTGAAGTCAACTTTACCTCAGTCCGCATGCGGCACCACGCTCTTGTTTTAAGGCAAACGAGAACCTGATCCACAGCATTCGCCTCTTACCACCATGTCTGACCAATCTACCCCACTTGCGCAAGCTGCCCTTGGAACCTCGCCCCCCGACAATTTGGCACAATTGGTCAGCCTGAAGGGCGGAGAAACGTTGGAAGGCCCTGAAAATCAGCCGCTCGACATGAGCGCCTCCGTGAAGGAGTTATGGGAGGAAGCGGCTAAAGATTTTGAGAGGATTTGCGGCCAGTCACTGCAGAAAGGCGAGGTGAAGAATTTTGACGATTTGCAGAGGAAGATTGAGAGCGCCGGCCACTTGAAAGCAACCGTTGATGAAGGGAAGGAGGGCAAACAGGAGAAGGCCAAGAGGCTCGGACTCAAGTTACTGACGTATCTCAAGTTACTCGTTGAAGTTGCTACTCAAGGTTCTTCGTTGGTACATTAGACTCTTGAGGAGATGCCCATTACTCACCGGTGCTGGTAGATCCCTATTCCTGAAGTGGCCACCAAAACCGTCAGAAATGCCCTCTTCTTCGTGTTCGACACTCCGAAAGCCATCAAGGGTTATATCGACGCTATCGACCACGTCTTCGGCGACGTGTCCTTCGCGCTCTCCCAGTTCCAGATCTACAGGTCGATGGAAAAGCTCTATAACCGCCCCCTCCTCAATCAGATCCACCTCGTCATGGCCAGTATTATTAAAGTCTGCGCCCATGTCGTCAAATACCGCCAGAGCAGCTGGACCGAGCGCCTCGGGAAACAACTCAAGTTCGTCTTCCGTGACGACTCGGGCCTGGCCAACGAGATGGCCCACTTCCACCGGGTCCTGGGCCGCCAGCGCGATCTCGAGGGGACTGTCACGCTCGCTGTGATGGTCGAGACGCGGAACGATCTACTCGTGATCGGCAAGACAGCAGCGGACACGAACCAGAAGGTGGGGGCAGTGAAGGAGAATTTCGACCGCAGCGGTATGCTCAACAGGATCCGCAACGCGCTCTCCCTGCCGGAGACGCTGTCCCTCGACGCCACAACCACGCCGATGTGTACTGAGCTCTGCGAGAAATGTCCTGACGGGACGGGGACGTGGATCTGGGACCACCCCGCGTACACCGCTTGGATGACGTCCAAGGATACGCAGGATCCCCGCATATTGTTCCTGACGGGCCCGCCGTCTTCAGGGAAGAGTTCGGCGGCTGCGCTCATCACCAAGAGATTAGAGGAGCAGCAGAAGAGTCGCACATACGTGGCGCATTATTTCTTCAGCGCTGGCAGCAAGAAAGAAAAGAACCCTGTGCAGTTAGCGATGAAGCACCTGGCGTTCCAGATTGCGCGCGTCGACAGCACCGTCCGAGAAGCGCTCGACAAGGCCTCGTCCGACTCTGACACTTTGCACCGCCTAGAAAAGTTGGACCTGCCATGGAGCGAGCTGAAGATTGGTGTGCCCGGGTCGAGCGCCACGTACTACCTCGTGTTCGGCGGGCTCGACAACCTGACCGACGATCAGTCCAGGAAGCTTCTCGACTTCGTCCATGGCCCCAAGCTAACGAGCGAGTCAGGCGGGCGGGTGCGCGTGCTGGTGAGCGGGACGGACGAAGTGTTCGACAGCAACATCCCATCTTCCCAGCGGATCCAGATGGTGGATTACAACGGGAAGGACATGCAGCTGGTCATCGAAAAGGCTCTGAAGGACCGCGGCTTGCTGCAGTCCGCGAAGCCAGGCTCGATCCAGCAGCGAGCGCGGGACAACATTCTTGAAAAGCTGCCGCAGAACGTTAAGGGCAGCTACTCGCTTCTGCACTTTGGACTCGACGAAGTCATCAATGTGCTGAGTATGCGGTCGTCGTCGGAAGCGCTCAACCGCGTTTTGGACCAGTCGGTCAGCAGCCACGAGGCAGCCGTTAAGACCCTACAGCGGTCGCTGACGGAGGAAGATATCAGAGAGCTGAATGAGCTGCTGAAGTGGGTGATTTATTGTCATGGGGGTGGCCCGTCGTTGGATATGCTCGAGGCTGCTATGGTGAGTTCTGGCTCGATACACCTGTGTACACTAACTAACATCATCATAAAGTTCCTGTACTCCGGCACAGAGTCCCTTGTCTCCCTCCAATACATCATCAAGAACAAGTACTCTGCTGTCCTCAAGGTCGAGGACGACTGCGTCTACGGTCAAGATGGCTTGAAGGAGTATCTTGAGAAAGAAAAGGTCTCCTCGAGCCAAGTAACGCACTCCAAAGAGTCCGCCATCATCAGTATGACCATCACCATCCAAAACGTCGACCAAGAACACTGCGGCTACTTCCTGTGGGACCTCGCGCACAAAGCCAACCGCGACAATTTCTCGTTCGACCTCGCGAATGCGTCCCGCAGCACGTTCTCGATCGCGGTCGACGAGTTCGAGGCGCACCACACCATCGTGAAGCGAACATTCGAGTACCTGTGCAAGGACCCGGAAGAACAGACGGCCGCCATCAGTCTGTACCTCGTGAATTGGCTGCCATACCACCTTGCGCGCCTGCGCGATCTCGTGGACAACGACGTTGGCGCGTTGACGTCGAGCGAGCAGCTTGAGCTTGGACAATACTTGTGGGGGCTATTCAAAGATGAGCAGGTTTTCCAGCGCCACAGGAAGACCTTCGAGCAGGCATGGTGGACGGCCGACGAGATGGACAGCGTGAAGAAGTGGCTGATGGACCCGACAATTGTGCGGAGGCTGGATAAGGCATGGCGCGATGACGTGCAGCGTCCAGTGAGCCCTACGAGGGGATTCATGCGGGAGTTGGCAAGGATGGTTGTGAGAGGGCTTTTGAGGGAGAGGAGCTGGAACGTGGCAAACGCTTGGCGTTGGATTAAGCACTTTATGTCGGTGGTGAGAGTCTTTCATGAAGGTCTTTTTGTGGGAAGATCACTGACTATATTTCGAAACAGGACCAGAAATTCCAGCAGCCCGCCGAGACCGACGACGCGAGCCCTTTCTCGTCTATGGACTGGGGCCGTGTGAGCGCCTGGTGCCAAGACTTCCTTGGGCTGCCGGACTCGGAGCTTGACTCCCTCTGGTACGAGCGTCTCGCCGAAGCATCATCGCTTCAGTACTCCGACGCCGACACCGAGTCTCTCTACCAGCGTGCCATTGAGAAGGAGAACCCCAGCTGGTTGTGTCACCGCGGCCTCGGGAGGACATACTTTGGCAAGGGCCAGACTGCAAAGGCCATCGCGGAGGTGGAGCTGGCGCTGAAGGAGCTGGCGCGGGAAGGTGCCACACCCAAACCTGAAGCCAAAGATACTGTCGAGCTGCATCTGCTCCTGGGAAAGTACAACTACAAAGCAGGGGAGGCACAGAGTGCGGTGGAACACTTTGAATTTGTGCGCGACAGCAAAGACGCCGAGCAGGCGAGACAGGGCCAGCTGGGCTATTTGAAGGCGACGCTGAGCCTCCCAGATGCAGAGAAGACGAGGCAGTTGCTGAAGGGCGTGCTGGCCGAGGATGGCGGGGAGGCGAGGATGGCCAGCGTCTTGAAGATGATTGCGCGGGATGCTGACCACAACATTCTCGTATCCAAGATGTTCACCGTGGCGAAGGCCGATCCAGACCTCCTTACAGGCATCGTGCGCGTCATGGAGGCAGCGACGGCACATCTGCACGATTCCACCGAAACAATCGGAGACGACGAAGCCGAGGCGCTTGGTGTCCTCCTTTACGACTGTGGTGTCGCTGCATACAGATACAAAGTTTGTTCCAACACGACCGAGCCCGTCGGCGCGGCCCTCCGCCTGTGGAAGGCAAGTCATAAGCTTCTCGACAATGTGGGCGGGAGAAACGCCTCTATCACGCGCCAGGCTGCCATCAGGGCGCTGGCAATCGTCTATTTTCGAAGTGTGGTTGAGGAGAATAATCTGGCCCACATCGACACCATGACGCAGCTTGCCAAGGACTCCGGAGTTTACGATAGCGAGGTGTACGGATTCCTCGGCGCGTTGCACGCGTATCGCGGGGAGAAGCAGAAGGCACGGGAAGCACTGGCGACGCACGTCAAGTATGCGCTGCAGATCCTGTCAGACGATATCTTGGAGAATGATGTGCAGGGGTTATTGATAATATGGATGGCGCTGGTGCAGTATCAGGATTTTACGAATGCAGCGTTTGCATTGTCGCTGGGAGGGCAGCCGGATCTTCTTACGGAGTCCCTTGTCATGCTCAGGAAGACCCTAAAGGAGGATGCCACGGTCGAGCAGCAATATCTGGATGCGGTCGACAGGCTGGCAGCAGAAACCGTTCTGTTGTAAATATAATAGGTTGCACTAGAGCTGTTAGGCTTTGGGTAACAATCTCGTGAAGAGATTGGCCCTTGCTCCTGCATATATATACTAAAACTACTTATACTAGAATATTCTACATAATTCCTGAGAGTTCCACCTCAATCACTTGCTGACTGATGTAGCTCGGGGATCGGGCAGATTGCCATTTACGGCCAATTTCCCAACACTCCCCCACAAGCTGCCAAGAGTCCACGACCGAAAACACCAAAATTGATCTCCCCCAGAAACCAAGAAATTCGGGATCAGCTTTCCAAACAGTCACTGTCCCTGGGCTTTCAAACAGTCACCCAATCACAAAATACTACCAAAATTTCCACCACGGCTTTCCGAACAGTCGCCGTACCGTTTATCCCATTGTGTGAAAATTGATATCCCATCAATCAAAAGACGTAATCAGTTTCTTCGTCCGAATCTTGCGCCACGTTTGCTGCATCAGCAGAAACAGGTGCAGGTGCAGTGCAATGGGAGGCTATATGCCCTTCTTTTTGGCATCTAAAGCATTTCCTATTACCTGCTGAAAACCTTTTTGACTTTGCAACCAAAGAGGTGTCAACAACATCCGGATCATCAATTCCGCGTCGGCCCTCCTCATCCATCAATGCTCCAGTGATGTGCTCGATGGAATCGAGATCATCAGTTGTTGCAGCGAGAGATGCTGCAATAGTGTTCCAGCTAGAATCCAGGTTCCATAGCAAGACATCCATAATATCAATATCCTCCAATTTGACTCCAATTGCTTTGAGTCTCGAGGCGAGGCCAGTGATGCCGGAAATATATTCCTGGATCGGCTTGGTCGGATCATGGGTGTAGCCATAGAATTGCCTTTTCAAGGCGATGCGGTTGGCTCGGCTGTTCTTCTCATAAATCTTCTTCAACTTTTCCCATGCTTCCACTCCATTTTTGCAGGTGTCAATATACTGATACTGACTGGGATCAATGGTCAATCCAATGGCTGTGAGCATTTCATCAGCGTGCGCATCCCATTTCTCCCCTGCATCCCGAGTTGCCGGTTTGGGTGTATCAATGATGTAATGACACCCGGCACGGCGAAAGACCATAGAGATGGCAAACTTCCAATCCTGGTAAGTGTTGCCCGAAGATCCGTCTTTCTTTGCTTTGAGCTTCGGCACGGAGGCAAGAAGCGAATTGACGTTGTTCGACATGACGTGGGAGGATGATGAGGATGAGCAAACCAGAAGAGAGAGTGCAAGCTATACGAGATTGTGTTGTAAATATAATAGGTTGCACTAGAGCTGTTAGGCTTTGGGTAACAATCTCGTGAAGAGATTGGCCCTTGCTCCTGCATATATATACTAAAACTACTTATACTAGAATATTCTACATAATTCCTGAGAGTTCCACCTCAATCACTTGCTGACTGATGTAGCTCGGGGATCGGGCAGATTGCCATTTACGGCCAATTTCCCAACACGTTCAGATCGCCAAGACCGAAGTCCCGGATGCTGCGCAGCAGATGCAGCGCATTACGGCCGCTAAGACACATATTGAGTGTCTCATCGCTGCTGCTGACGCGGACAAGGCCAAGACTGAGTCGCGCGGCGAGACGAGCGCGACCCAGAACGCATCGGATGCCGGCGACAGGGAGGCCAAGGAGTCTGAGGAGGGCAGCGATAACGACAGCGAGGCCAAGGAGTCCGACGAGGGCAGCGACGACAGCGATGCCGGAGAGTCCGGGAAAAAAGACCCCGAGACCCCGATACACCTCCTCCATACTCGCATATGTGCCCTGCAGGATATGCACAATCCCCAGATTGACACATCTAACTGTTTATTCTGGGGATGCGACGGTATCACCCCTGACGGCAAGAAGTGCAAGAACGAAGGCGACTTCGAGCACATCTTCTACCACTGCGTGTACTGCTGGAACGTGGACTTTTGTGGGGACTGCCTCCCCCGGCTGCGCAATCCGGACTCTGGGGCCGATATCACGGCGTGCAACGCCAGCCACCGATGGATACAGATCCCGCAGCAGGGAGGGGACATGTATCCTGGGTTGTGGGCAGAGAGCGCGCGAGTGCCGAGGGAGGTGCGGTCTGCTAAGGGGGACGATCAGATCCTGGAGATTGTTTATGATGAGGACGGGGAAATGCTTACGCGGGAGGCGTGGATGGAGGCGCTGACGAGGGAATGGGGCGAAGAAGCAAAATAGGCTAGTGTGCATGTATGATTCGTACCGAAATCTTCAAAGCTGGGATTCAATTTGCCGTAGCTCAGATCCCCAAAGACTTGTGTTGAATCCTAACAGTATACCTTCAGCAGTAGTGGTACCAAACGGTGCATTTTCAAAATGTCGCGTGTTCTTAGTATTGGCCAGGCAAACGATGGTGGCACTGATTTCAAAGTATGGCCGCTGAGAATTTCTTTACAAGTGAGGAATCCAAAGAACGCCAGCTTGACGCGTCTTGAGAATTGAGTCAATGGGAATGGAACGAAAATGTTCTAGTCAAGGTCGGCCAGAAAGCCTAGACTTTTGCACAAATTGCACAGAAAGACCACATGCCAATGGATCTACTAGATCACCAGCCTATGTAGACTTGAAACGACGCAGGAAAAAACAAGCAGTCTTGCTCGTAGTCGGCTCGTGGGCCGTGGCAGCTCGTGGCAGGATGGTCGCAGGAATAAGGTAGTCGTGAGACAAAAGTGCTCGGTCCTCGATCCGTTCGCTTCTCTGCCAACGGCGCTGGGAGCTCTGGACTCGAATACACTGGACAGAATTCTGAATTGATTCCTCGGTACGCTTCGCTCCTCTGACGCTGGAGTATGCCCTTTCGCGGAAGAGCGGCTTGAGTGTGTGAGATCAAGCCCATGCGCCGCATATGCCAGCCTGGGGTCGCTGAGGACAGGGACGAGCACCGAAAAGGAGGGATTGCGGTGTGCGAGATGCACAGCGGCCGCTTGTAGTGGTACAAGTCTCCACGCACTCCTCTATAACGGACCGACCTCGGGTACTTGCGAGCCGTGTTCCTCATCGGCCGGAGACGACCTTCAAGTCAGTAGGAAGAGCAATGCGACGCGCTCGCTCGTGCGCAGTGCCACAGTTGATGGTCGACCGCTACGCGTTCGCGTTCAGGCGGATGCGGTTTGCCGTGGAGTTGGAGGAGGATTGAAGGAGGCGACGCGCTCGTACAGAGAGTTTCCTTCTTTGGAGGTCCTCGTATCTGCGAGTCCGTCGTACAGCGGGCGGCTAGTCGATATTTCGCTATCGTGTCCCCTGGTGTGTTCCTCTATCGCACAGCGGGGATGTGCATTTCGTCTGCTGCTCAGGCCGCCGCGCACATTTTTTTCTTCTCTTCATTTCTTTCTACTTCGTTGTTCTATGCGCGTTACGCGTGGCTCAAGTCTCCTCGAGAGCGTAACTGTCTGCTCAGACCGGCGCTCACACCTTTTGGGTTCCATAGGATCCTTTTATTTCTACTTGGTTGCTTATAGCCCGTTACGCGTGGCTCGAGTCTCCTGGAGGGTACTGTAACTGCGTCCGCGTAGAGCTATGCTCGCGCTGTCGAGATATGCGTCTTAGCGATGTCTGATGATTTTTGCGCTCTATGGATGTGCATTTCGCAACTGTTGCTCAGGCCAGCGCTTACATTTTTGGGGACTTCCTGTGTTCGCTTTATTTCACCTTCGTTGCTCCTTGCCCGTTACGCGTGGCTCGAGTCTCGTGGAGTGTACTCGCGGAGTCCGCGTAGAGCTATACTGGCGCTGTCGAGATGCCCCCCTAGCGATGCCTGATTCCTTTTTTTTTTGTCTACCGACTCCAGTGGCGATACTTACTCTGGTCTTGCCTGTTCTCTGTGCTACTTAGTAGGTTCTCGTTCTATATAGTATACGTGATCTGAACGACTATCTTCAGAAATCACGCCCGGCAGACTATATAGAGGCTGAAATCGAGCCTAAGTTCTCGTCTCGTTTGTCTAATTGTTACCCACCCCTTTTCAGCTTCCTTCCTCGCACAGCAAAGTTCCCCGCTGTAGGGTAGAGCAAGCCCGTTCCGTCAATTGCAACGAATGCGGCTCTTCCGCAGATCTGCACCCGATGCCACGCCCATCAAGCAAGCCTCGTAGCTTCGCGTTGTTCGCCGAGACACTCAGGCTAGCGCAGTCTTCGTTGGCGTGCACGCCCGATCCCACCCTTCAGTCTTCAGAGCTACCGGTCATTACCGAGTTTGCGCGTCTCTTTCCTCAGCACGCTCGGTCTCGTTCCCGACGTTCGAGGGCGTGCTTTTGGTGGGTGGTTTTAGGAAGGCCAAATTGTAGTCCCTGAATGTCCTCACCGATGCGCCGACACTGCCTCAATGACATCAAAATTTGACACCCCTGTCTATTTCGGATGCTTCTTGCTGTTAACCAGCAATGAAGAGGATTGAAGGGAAGGTATGCCGCCATCGTCTCATTTTGTGTGCGCTTCTAATGAGAGTCTAGATTCGCAAGACGTCACAGCGATTATCTCGAGTGTTTCCAGCTCCTATTACACCGCCAAATGGCCCAGTCGTTGTTGCACTAACCAATATCCCAGAGGTCATCACAGGCGACCCATCTTTGCCTCCTGAGCTGGAACGAGCAATCTTTGAGCTGGTTGCAGCGAATGACCCCGTGGATAGCTGGACGCACCAGCATGTCGGGGACACGGTTCTCGTTCTCCCGCAAGTTTGTCGGCGTGTACAGAGCTGGTGAGCATATCACGGTCTCTGAGTATTTGAAAATTATTTCACCGCTCTCATCCAGGATCGAGCCCATCATATACGAGCGCATCTCACTCCTGTACTCGTACAACGGTGGAGAACCAGTACCAAAGTTCCTTGCGACCATCGACGCTCGCCCCGCGAGCTTCTTCGCGGCGCACGTCAAGTACCTCTACTTCGACCACTACGTTCCGCTCCCCGCTGTACGCCGAGTGCTCAGCGTCTGTACCGGAGCCGCGAGCGTGGGGTGCCACCACCCGTACCTCACCCTCGCGGCCCTCCTCGCGCCTCTCCCGCTCCACCGTCTCTGCGTCTCGGAATTCGCGCCCCCGTCCAGACACACAGACCTCCCTCCCTGGGCATCCTCTCTCACGCAGCTCGGCCTCACAAAGGTCCTCCCGCGCGACCCCACCACCGCCTTCGCAGTCCTCCCCGCGCTAACGCACCTCGCCGTCGACTACGATGCCTTCCCCAACCCCAATCCAGACGATCACGACCCCCGGTCCCGGATCAGCTTGGGCGCGGGACTCTCTGCGCTCCTCGGCGCGTGCCCGCGCCTCCGCTGGCTCGTGCTCATGACGACGTCGAAGACGGACTACAAGTGGGCGTACCAGCGCCTCCGCGAGGACGGGTTCGCGGACGCGCGGTTCGCGGTGCACCTGCGGCCGATACAAGACGGGACGTGGGACGCGTGGTCGCGGCGCGTACCGGATATGTTTGTGGAGGCCGAGGTGGCGATGGAGAGAAGACGCAGCTAAGAATGGATCGGAAGGCTGGCCTGGTGAACACTAAACCTCTTCTTCCTGTTTAGTCTTTTCCGAACGCAACCTTCGCAGCCCTCACCTCCTACAGCGTCGGCCGCTGGATTTGGTCACGACTCAGAGTGTATGCATTCTCGTCGAATCTCGATATTCGTTTTCCCACTCGCGTTGCGGAGTGCCATGTCGGTTTCTGTCTGAAGCTCTGTTCACACGCTCTCTTGCCCCGCAACGTGGAATATCTTGTAAAGTCTAGTCCCAAGAGGTGTAATTCGATTAAAAAAACAGTCTGCGTCCTAGCTTAAAACCCAGTGATGTTAATTCCCGTAGATATCCCTCCAACCGTAATAACGCTCTCGTCGGTAGGACCTAGTCGCGCGAAGCTATTGTCCATCATCAACGAATAGGTCGCATCGGTGTAGTAGACCCAGTACGGGAGCTATATATGTTGTGTCGTGAGTTGGAAAAAACTAATGAGTGAGCACAACGCGTACCACCGCAGTGAATTTATCCATCGGAGGCGACGTCGAGTTGTTGTATGTTCGCCTCGCGATCAAAATGGGTCCACTGACGGTATGCGTCGCAGTGGCGTCGATGTAATAGTCCAGGTAGGTCGGGGTGTTGCCGAGCTGGACGGCGCAAGTCAGGTTGGCGGTGATGGTGAACGTCTAGGTAGAATAATAATCGATTTTTGTGGGCCGGGGGAGGGAAAAAATGTCTACCTCTCCGGGAGAGACCGTGGAGGGCGAGACGGTCACGAGCCCGAAGCGCAAGGCTTCGGGGCAGAAATTTGCTTGCGCCGTGACGGTGGATAAGAGGGTAGCAAGCGCGGCGGCAATGGAGAAGAAGTGGAAGTGCATTGTGAATTGAGTTCTGGAACTTAGTGCAATGGAGCCCTCTTTATACCTATGGAAGAGGCGGTTATGTAAACCAGGACCCGTGTTGAATTCCAAGATTGTATCGGAAACATCCCGTCCAGTCCGAGCCCAGTCGGAAACAGCCGGTACGGCTGCAGCACTTGCAAGAGTCTAGAAGAGGACGCAATCGAGAGCACAAGCTCAGGCCGAGGCCCGAGAGCCCCAGCACAAACTAGACTGCGGCAAAGTCGGCGGTCGCACGTGGAGTCGGGCAAATTTCGCCGTCGCGCGCGTTGTTTGAATGCTTCAATATTGAATCGGGGCCCGGGCCCTCTCGTCCGAGAAACGCGCTACGCGATGGACGCTGAAGTTGGATGTGGTGACTGCTTGTGCCGGGCCGGTGCACATTCGCGCCCCCACACGACGGTGCTATACGGACACTCCATCGACGTTCAGCAGGATCGAAGACGTGGACGTCCCTATGTACATACAATAAAGTAAGTTTTTTTAGAAGAACAAAGAAATTCCACCGTTGCGCACCTTCCTTAAGTTTTCTCCAGCAGGATTTATCCTTACCGTCGTCGAAGGTTTTCAGCCCGGCCATGTAGGGTCGCTCATCTGATGCGTCACGAACTGTGTTCTCGGGTGCTAGCCCACGAAAGATCGAGTCCGATCGCTCCTTTGAGGAACGCGCATTGGGAGAGTGCACTGTGTGCACAGCGTCCATGAGGGCGCTCGAGACACTGGACAGATTAAAACGCGCGCCGCACCGCCCGCGGGTGGAGCTCGGGCTGCTGCTTCCTGGAACGACACCGGTGCTGCTCCGGGTCTCGTCGATCTCAGGGAGTGTCTCGACACTGGGTCGGCGCGAGAGGGATCTGTCGAAGCTGAAGGACGAGGCGGCGGGTGAGCGGTCACCCGTTACACCTGACGAGCCGTGAGTGATCATGAATTGAGTCTGCGTATGAGGGTTTACCAATCCACCAAGGGCGAGGACCGAACCGTGATCCTTCCTTTCGAGGGCGGCACTATGATAGCTATATTCGATGGTTTGCGAATACTTGGCCTCACTATGGCGCTCATTCCTCGTGGCCGACCGCTTTGACCTGACCGCCCTCTCGACGCGACCATTGTCCAGGACTTTGATCAATCGCTCCTCTCCTCTGTCGCCAAGCTCTTTTCCCCGGAGGAAGACTGGTCGGACAGTTACCGGGAGGACCGCAGTAATGTTCACGAAGTTGTGAGGCACGAGTGTCCGGAGAATACGAGAGGCAAAGTCACTATTGATGGCCGGGTTTCGGATCAAATTGTTTGACCTCAGCTTTGCCTTTTCTCGGACGAGACTCAAGAGGGCCTCGTTTCAACATTCGAGAATTAAAGCAACGCACACCGCGGTGAAATTTGCGCGACTCCACATGCGACCCACTTCGCCGGGGTCTACTTTTCTGGCCTCGTGCTGAGGCTCTGCCTCTCCGACTCGGAGTCGGCTTGAAGTTCTCTCTATTGGGATTTCTCATAGGCTCGTATTTCACTGGAACTGGTCACCGTCTGCTATGCCCCATGGCTTTACCTGTATGGATCCGAGGCAGTTCAAACGAAGCTCAAGCTGGCGAATCATCACCGCCTGCTTCTCAATTGAACGGGAACTGCCCGACGGTCGGACAGTGACTCCATCCGACTCCACAACCTGTCGACGAGTGGCTCAGCCGCTCATCCTAATCCTAACGTACCACGGCAAGAAATGACCGCCTCTTCATAGGTATAAGAAGGGCTCATTGCACCAAGTTTCATAACTCAATTCACAATGCGCTTCAGCTTCTTCTCCATTGCCGCCGCGCTTGCGACCACCGTCATGGCGCAATCAAATTTCTGCCCCGAGGCCTCGCGCTTCGGGCTCGTGAGCGTCTCGCCCCCGACGCTCTCTCCTGGAGAGGTAGGCATTCTTTTTCTCCCTCCGGCCCACAAAATTCATTAATATTCTACCTAGACGTTCACCATCACCGCCAACCTCACTTGTGCCGTCCAGCTCGGCAACACCCCAACCTTCCTGGACTATTACATCGACGCCACTTCGACGCATACCGTCAGTGGACCCATTTTGATCGCGAGGCGGTCATACGACAGCTCGACGTCGCCTCCGGTGGATCAATTCACTGCGTTGGTACGCGTTGTGCTGACCCATTGTTTTTCCAACTCACGACAATATATATAGCTCCCGAACTGGTTCTACTTCACCGATGCGACCTATTCGTTGGTGATGGACAATAGCTTCGGGCGCGCGGGGCCGACCGGCGAGAGCGTTATTACGGTCGGAGGGATATCTACGGGAATTAACATCACCGGGTTTTAACCCAGGATCCGGACGCAAACAGTGCGATAGTTGGTTGTACAGCTCTTCACGTGAAAAGGTTTCTTAGTTGTCGCCCAGTCGATCGGGATTTCAGTCATCTTTCTGGAACAGTGAGTGAACTAAGTACGGAGGACCTACATATTTACTCGCCGGCCCGGCCATTAGCACGTCAACAGTTTCTAACTTGTCAATATAAATCTGGTACGCTTTGCCTATCTTTCCCACTGGGACATCTCGTCGACAACAGCGCGTGATGATACAATTGGGTATGCAACGCGAGCGATAGCATCAAACAACTTGGACGAACGAAAAAGTATCAAAAAGAGTTGTATTACGTGTATGCAACAGTTCTCTAATTTATATTCCAGGACGCTGGAGGTTCATAAAATCTGTCACCCTGGTCTAGAATTAGATGGTATCAAATTTTACCGTTGTGTTTTATTCTGGATCAGTCCTGGGGCTTATACTTACTGGGAAACAGAAAGCTTGACACCGGGAATTTCTGGCCAGAGACTGACCATAGCACGTTGATAGCATACATTTTGGGACACCGGAGGTTAATGCTTGCCACTGTTGATTCTATGATGACATCAAATCGCGTCTCTATTTTCGAATCGATTCCGTTGCAGCACCATGTCGAACGTCCAACTGCTGATCGAAAGGTCGATCCAGAGACTCAGAGACTCCCCCAAGCAGGTGTGTTCTCTTTGAGAGACTTGTTCTTTGTGTTATTGACTCTGTGATAGATCCTTGAGAAAGCTCGACGCGGCTCCATCCCAGATCTCAAGGACTTGGGCAACTTTTGGAAGGAGGTAAATCATTCGGGAAACATCTTGCAGAGACTATATGCTGGCAGGTCCCCGATCTCGTTCCTCTTGGCATTTTGGATGTTTTCTTCCTCCATTTGAGTGCCGACAAGGCTTTCGTAGAACCCACCCAGGCAAATGAACGATCACCTACTTCTGAACGTGCATTCTACGCGCTTCTTGGTCTCTCCAAGTCAGGGAGGTGTTTTCTTCCCGATGCACCCCATCACCGCGATCCCGCTGCGCGCAAAGCCTGGCCAGGCGTTTTCAAATGGAGTGCATTCTTCTTCCGGACGCGAGTGATTTCTGTTCCTCCTCGTCCTGCAGAGGGCCGAAGAGCAGCAATAGATGTCATAGCCATGGTCTGGTACTCCCTCGCTCGTGCGGACGGTATGAGCGACGTCATCGCCGCCACAAAGGGCACCATCGAAATCGCCACGCAGCTCTGGCTCCTCGACGACGAGGTGCCGTACTTTGATTTCAAGCCGCCGGACATTCCTTGCGCTGCCGCTGCCTTTGACGCTATCCTCGTTGACCGCGCCGCCACCGACCGAGCCCTGGTAGCCGGCGGGGGTTCAGCCGACCGCATGGCCAAAATTGCTCTATCCCGTGCGCGCAGTGCCCTCAGTCGCAGTCCCCTTGTCCCCGCTCAGCTCGCCATATACCTTGACCTTCTCACCCACTTCTCATATGGTCGAGACCACCCGCTGCGACTTGGGCTCCTGCGGGCGGGCGTCATCCCTCTCGTTACACATGCTGCAGAGACCCTCACCCGAGCGCTCGATGCGAGTGGCAATCTTGCGTTCATGGACGGGATTGTCTCCAGTTTCACGTACCTCTACAACTGCCTGCCGTCGACCGAGGGCTTCACTTGGGTCACGCAAAGCCTCACAGCGGATCTCTTGGTCGCGCTGGCGGACTTTAGCCCGCATTTGGGACGTTTGGACGAGGAGGACTACGACATGATGTGTTCGCTTTTAAAGAAGACGTTGCCGACGTACCTCGTCTACCGCTCCGTTGTTCAGGCAACGGACGAGGCCATGCGAAGAGTCGGGGCGGAGCAGCGGAAGAGGATCAACTCGAGCATGGTCAAGGACTTATGGATCGACTTTCAAAAACTCGCAGAAGAACGGCATTGGGTCGTTTTGCAGGCAGTCGCGGTGAAGGGAAAAGCCGCGACATGCGACAACGTCCAGTGCCATAAAGTCGATGCGAAGAACACATTCCGAAAGTGCGGAGCATGCTCTACCACTCTGTATTGCTCCAAGGAGTGCCAGACGATGGCATGGAAGGAAGGCGGGCACAAGGCCATGTGTAAATTGAAGCAGCAGGAGCGCCTCGGTACGTCTCGCCCCCGGGCCCATTTCCTTTGTTCCCTATTTATCACTGAGGGCTCGCAATTATCAGAGGGCAAATCCCAGGCGATATCTAAATCCGACGCTGCATTCTTCCACCACCTCTTCACGCGCGACGCGCGGCACCACCTCCCGTTCCTCCGGCGGCTCGCAAGCTCGACATACCCCGCCCTGCGGCCATGCGAGCTCCTCATTCGCATGGACTACACTGTGGTTCCGCCCGCGTATTCTGTGGTCCCCCTCGCCGAGGCCGACCAGCAAGACATACGCACGAACGGCTCCGCAAACGCGGAGGCGCGCAACGACGCATTGCTCGAACGCGTGCGAGAGAACCCTGATCGCTTCGGGCTGATTCAGAGCAGGATCGTCCACGGCGTGTCGGGGCAGCTGGTCTTGAGCGTGGTGTCGGGGAATTTTTGGGAGGAGGGCGATACGGAGGACTTTGAGTTTGAGGACAGCGATGATGCGTTGGAGGGGAGCATGATGGATACGGGCGTGGACGATGTGGACCTCATGATGGCGAGGACTTCCCTCAACCGGTTTCTGGCGAGTAGGGGACAGCCGCCGACGTTCTAGCGATATTGGTGTCAATTTTATGGGACATGGATGGTCGTCAGCTTATTATTATATGCAGTGGTGGAGATCCAAGAACTGGGAAGATGCCCATGACAGGATCACATTATGAATCGAGCTCGTCGAGGATGCATGATCATGCAGGTAAGCTATGAAAACGTGTTTAATTTGTCAACGGCTAAGTAGACGTTCCGGGTATTCGCAATGCTAGTATTTCACGAATGATTCTGAAGGATCGCGTGCCCCGCCGAGAAATCTACGATAGCTAAAATCTGGGAGGCAATGGGCTTCAGAGAGCCTCCATCCACCATCGCCTTGTGTGCCTGCAAAATATACATGAGTATCACCCACGATCAACGAATACAGATAAACGAAGACCGACTGACCTCGACGGAATCCCACCCGGTAATGAGAAAGAACTTGTTCTTGTCCTCGATGCTCTGGCCGTACACCGCGGGCTTGTGCGTGCCCGCGGTCGCATCGAGCGCCTCGGCGAATTCCTTCCCCAAGGCCGCCATTTTCTCCGGTGATTCGCCCGCCTTGAGGGTAGCCACTCCTAAGACGGTGACGGGGGCGGAGAGCGCGGCGGTGGGGTCACCGGTGAAGTGGATGTGGTGCCGCACAGGGGGGCCTGCGAAGGCAGCCTTGAGCTTTTCGACGAGGCCGGCATATTTGGGGTCCGAGATGAGCTTTTCGCGGTGCTCGTATGTCGTCCACACTACAGAGACACCGAGTTATCTAGAGAGAGCATTTGAGCGGTTCGACAGACTCACCGGAGACGAAGTAGCCGGTCTTCTTGTCCTCGATTTGCATGCCATGGAAGGCGCTGGCGTGGAAAGAGAATCGGCCAGAGACAGCAGAGAGGGTGTGTGTTTGTTACCTCTGATAGCCTTCTACGGTCTTGATCCCGCGCAGAGACTCCTTGAAGGACTCAGGGTTGGCAATGAACGCGTCGGAAACGGGCACGGTAACAATCTCGATGAAGGGCATAGTGTGGAATGGCGGCAGAATGGCGGTAACGAAGCTAAGTATCGCCTTAAGTAGCACCACTGCGGCCAGGGGCTCCGATTGCGATCCTATGGCAACCTATAGGCAACATATTTCGACCAGATGACTTCGTGCAGTGAGGATCTTTGCAAGGCTGCACTGTGTAACCCGATTTGGATTGCGACGGTAGCAATTTGATGGGATTAAATTTTAGCATTGCATACAAATTGCATAAATCTTAAACACATCCGAGACCGCAGGTACGGCCACTGCTGCACCTGAACACCGTATTTTTACAAGCTACTATGGATCCCCATATCTCATGTATCATCATTATAGACTGCATTTTTCATGCATTATGTTTTGACCTCTGGTACATGCTCGAGACCACTACATCATTTTCTACGAAGTCCACCTTTCCCTTGGTGTGCCATCATGTGCGCTCTGCTGAGGCGGCATCCAACTGTGTATATCGAATGTATGACGTGCAGTAAACGAAGCGAACGACGCGAAGCTAAGAGACCAGGAGTACATCGAAGTTGAAGGTGAGGAGAGACGCCAGAAGGAAGCCAAGCGTGGAGGGTGCGTGCACTCGAGCACCGCCAGTCGCAACCTGGGTCGATGCAGATGGCGAAGGGTCGTCGGGTAGGACTGTCGTCGGTGCTACGAGCGAGAGCGAGGTCGAAGGGGACGTCGGGACGACAGCGGCGTTGTTCGCAGGTAGCCGCAAAACATTGAGTGCATCCGAGATTCCGAGCAGCTGCCCCCACGGCAGGATCCCGAACAACCCTGACGAGATCGCTGGCGCCAGCGTCGAGTCCTTTGTGCTCAGGAACGTGGAAGAGGAGGATACGGGGCCAGCGAGCCACGACCCATCGGTCCTCACGGTCTCGCTGCTCCCGTCCGAAAAAATGACCTGAATAGCGGCGACGAGGCCTGCGCTATTGGGCCCCCCACCCGTCTGCTGTGCGGGGAAGTTCGTCGCTAGCACCGTGAAGACGTTGCTTGACGGCGTAAGCACGACGCCGCTAAACCGCTGCGCCCATTCCCAGCTCCCGACCGACCCCAGTATATTGTTGTCGAACGGCGGAGTGCCAATGTACTGGTCGTTTACGAGCACTTGAAAGGTGTTGTCCGCGGTGATGAGGACGGTGGCGGACGCAGCGGTTTTACCAGCGGGCGATACTACGGTTTTTCGGAATCCAACGCTCCCCACGGCTGCACTGCCGGAGGCATTGGCGGTGGACCAGATCCATGCGCTGCCTGTGAGATTCAACTGGTTTCCAGGTGCGGTGGGAGCATCGATAATCACGCTCGTTCCCCAGGGTCCGGAACCGTCCTTGGTGGCGACCTCGGCTGGTACGAACTGAGAGGCGTCGCGAGGGAGGGGGAAATCCGCAGGGATGCTTCCGGAGGCTAGCCAGGAGTTATCGGATAGAACGGTCTCGTTCGAGCCGTCCGTGAAAAATACGCGAATGGTGGTGAGAAGACCGGCGGGATTGGGGGAGACTGTCCCAGTATTGGAACCTAATACAGAGAACACGTTGGCCGAGGCATTGAGGGCCGCAGTGAAAACCTGAGCGTTCTGCCACTCGTTTGCGACGGTGCCATCTGAAGCCCCAATTGGCTGGCCGTTGACCCAAAGCGTAAAATTGTTGTCGACCGTCATTGCGATTGACGCAAAGGATGCGGCCTTTCCCGCAGGGGTAGTGAGTGTTTTTATAAACGCAACGGTTCCTGTGGGCGCGGTTGTTAGCAGAGCCGGCTCTGGGAGCCAGATCCACGACGCCAACGACAATCCGCTGTCAGAAAACGCATCTCGCGTTTCGAGGCCCCGAGCAAGTTGTGGGACTTCGGGAAGGGGTCAATACAAGGGGGAAGGAAATAGCACTTGACCCACGCACGAACGGAGGGAAAACACAAAGCGGCGAGCGGTATGAGAATACAAAAGAAACGACAGGAAACTAGCCACAGTATCAGTGGCCATTCCCAACGTCGTGGATGCCCATACCTGATGAAAACATCGGTCAGAGACAAAAGTTCATCCAGGTGAAGTGAGAGACGAGGAGGAAGTTTTGAGCGCTCATACTATAATTGGACTTGTACATCAAAATGCACTAGAAGTTCAAAATGCATTCGCTTTCGCTCAGTTCTTAACCTATGGTCTTCGGAAGTGCCGCAAATTGAACCGACAGGTCTCCTCGACCATGATATGAAAAATGTTTAACGGAATTTGGATGAGTATTGGATGAGAACCCGTCAGGAGCGGCAAAACCCATTGATATCTAGCAAAATGCAATGCACTGTATTTCATGGCCCATAAAATTTCATGGGACTTCTCACGGACGTTAATACAGTGTATCAAAGTATGTTTCACGAATTTTCAGGGTCGACATCGAGACGGAACGACCACAGGAAGAGTACTATGGGCTAAGCGAGGCAATTTAAACTCCGCTTGACACCTTGAAATCGTTCAAGAATTATCTCCAAGTTCCCCCATCCCTTCATTTTGACCCCGTTTCTTCGACTGAGATGCTATTTCATGCCGTATAAATTCTTCTTCCAAGTATTTCGACGATCCGCCCACTCGCAAACACACTGCGATGATTTTTGACGGGCGATCAGTGGTTTTGTGTACTCGGCGCAAAATCTTCGCCAAAAGCCATGCGTTTGCTTTCAATTTTTTTTCATATAATAGGATAGGACACATACCGGTTCAATTTGCGTGACTTCCGAAGTCAATCGAGTGAAAACTGAGAGCACGCGAATGCATTTTGAACTTCTAGTTCATTTTGATGTACAAGTGCAAATATAGTAGTGGTTCCAAATCTTACACACTAAGATTCGTGTCATGACAGGCTGTGCTTTTTGATCGTCCCCCCGTTTGCGATTCGGATTTGAATGGTAGGGAAGGATCTCGATCTGATTATTGATAAGCGAACGCCTCCGCGCGATGGATCTGCTTCGAGAGAATCGAGAGGGAGACTACTCGACGGGCACCAAGGCGCAAAAGCCAATATACCACCCCACTACTACTGGTTCGCTTGCACCGGCCCCCACACTACAGCTGAACAAAAGGGAGAAGTGAAGGGCCTAGTAGCGTTCCGAATCGACAAGGATACAGATGTGTATTAGTTCGCGAATCGTACGCGCGAGGTCAAGGTGTGTAAAGGCCAGCTCACGCCGGGCGCCGAGTATCCAGAATAGTCCCCTGATCACCAATGACGCGAATCTGCACCCCCGCCTTTGCGAGGACGCGAAACTCAGCCATGGTATCATCGGACGCCGGGCCCAGGGACATGGTGCGCTGCAACAACTTGCACGACTTAAAGGTGCCCTGGCCAAGGGCCAGCCTCCACTGCAGCATGTCGAGCAGCGCGCGATACTGGTTTCCGTCTCCATTTTCACCTTTGTTTTTATTTTTATGCCCACCATGGGAGCGAATCTCGAGGCGCTCGAGGAGGGGGAGGACGTCCGCGGCGTGGAGGGCCTGCATCTGGAACTCGAGCCAGGCGCGGTCGAGGGTGAGGTGCACGACGGTGCTGGCGGTGCGGAGGAGGCGCTGGAGCTGCGGGACGGTCGCCTTGTGCACGCGCAGGGAGAGGAAGCGGAGGTCGCAGGCGGAGCGCGCGAGGAGAGACCCTAGGGCACTGGCCGCAGCGGTGTCGATGGGGCCGAGCATTTCGAGCACGGAGAGGCGCGGGAGGGTGAGGCACGAGAGGAGGCGCGTGTCGTCGGTCTTGAGGGAGCGCAGGAAGCGAAGCTCGAGGTGCGGGGAGACGGGGGTGGAGCCGACGCCCAGGTTGAGGCAGGAGAGGTCGCGGAGGCGGGGGCAGCGCCGGAGGATGGCGACGGTTTGGGGGACGCCGAGGGAGGCGTGGAAGTGGAGGGTGGTGAGCTGTGCCAGGTGGAGGTCGATCTGAGGGAGAAAGTGGATGCAGGCGTGGCGTAGGAGCGGGGTGTCGCGGATCGTGATGGGGGGCGCGTACGCCCATTCGTCGGGCCCGACGGCGCACAGCGAGAGGCGTGTCAGGCGTGGGAAGGGGGACGCGGCGGAGAGCTGGCGGAGCGCAGGCAGGGGGAGGACTAGGTGGATGTCTTGCCACTGGGGGGTGTGCGCGATTGTGAGCTGCATAAACTTGGATGCGCGCTGTGAGTCCGTGGTTCGGAGGGAGATGGTGAGCGGGTGGGTTTCGGTGCGCGAGAGCCAGAGCTCGAGCAGTTCAGTGGCGCCGTGCTCAAAGGCGATATTGGAGGCCCAGAGATGGGGGGTGCCGAGGCAGATGGCCCGCCATTGGCTGCATATTTGGGCAAGGAGGAGGGGGGCGACTTTCGGGGACGGTGAAGGGCAAGACTCGAAGCTGAGAGGAGGACTGCGAGTGGGGAGGCTATGAGTAAAGATGATCGCTGTGATCTCCGGAGGAAAGGAGAGAATCGAGGACACGTCTGGCGACATTTGAGCGTACTTGTGCTGGTTGCGCTAGTACGCCGCGGCGCCTACAATGTCGTTCCCATGATGTCATTTCTTCGCCGTTGTGTCCGTCGGCAATCGGAAGTGTATTTCAGCTAAGAGAGCCCGTTTAACGTGTGTCGTGAACGAGGAGAGGTCGCAGGAGGTCGCTGAGCGCGTCGGGTCACATCAGTCACAGAGAGAGCCTAAAGGACAAGCCAAGTACACAAGCTGGGTACTAGAACGCCAGACACCTGAGTAAAAATAACTTCGCCGGGCTGGCAGAAGCGCATTGCCGATCTGCAACGCGATTTACACTTTGGACTTTTCTTTTTTTGCAGTTAGAGGATGCATTGGCTGAGGTGCCTATTATTGACAAAGTTCATTAGTTCGTACGCGCAAAGTAAGACAGGTCAAGGTGGGGTATGTATATTGTGAAGTGTTGTTCGGTGTTTCTGCGCGCTCCAGGTAGCCGAAAAGGCTATTCCGATGTAAGTATGCTTGGGATACTTACTGTCGGCGCCGGCGGAGCTCCTGGACAAAAACAACAAAATTTTGAGCGGCTTCTAACCACAAACCCCGATCCACAGCCTCCTCTTTCAAGTGTGGTGAACCTCGGTGTCCGGTACGGATCGGTTTGACGGGTTCATCTTTTTTTCTGGTTTGAGAATCGTTGCTGCCATCGCATTGATGATATCGAGGCTCGGCGACATAAAGAGCCTGGAAAGCGGGATGTATATGTCACAATGCTAGAGATCGTGGAGGAACTCGTGGAAAACGACCAGAAGACGTGCGCGGCGCGCTGGGTCGGATGTAGATCTCCTTAAGTAAATGCGCTTGGCTGCTGTGCGCGCGGCCGAGTCATTGTCTCTTGGTCTATTGAAGGAGCCGAGGAAGCCTGAGGGGATAATGCATCGATAATGCCTATGAGCTTTTTGCTGGTGTCCGGCGAGAGTTTGCCCAGAATCCCGCTCAAGATCGTACCCAGAGATTCTTCAAGTTGCCAGTCGCCAGACATAGTGATGATAGACTCGTCTTCTGAACGGAGTCGGGATACGTCGAAACGTTCGAAGCGTTCGCCCGAGCCTCCTTGATCGCGTTCCGAGCTAATATGCGTATGACAACGAGAAAACAGAGGGCGAGCCGCGATGAGGTTGTGGACGCGATCACGAGGAGAAGTGACGGAGTCACGCTCGCGTCACAGCGTGTCATCGATATCCTCGCCCTCTTTTTGCTTTTAAGAATCCTATGAATCTGATAACTGCGAGTCGCTCATGCGCTCATGCCTTGCATCATATCAATCACGCAATACCCTCCTGTCATAATCCCGCAAAGCTTAAGCCATCCATACTGGACCATACACCGCTGCTTGTTCATAGTTTTTGGCTTTTTTGATAAGCAGCACCAAGAGCTCAGAAATCCGCTCAATTTCAAATTGGGGGGGTCCACGCGAGCGGTTGATCGCCCCGATGGCCTGTGGACCGCTCTCCGCACTCAGAACGAGCTGCCGGTGAACTGCCGAGAGTTGTTTATGACTGCTGGTGATGACGCATCAGCAAAACCTGATCCGACTACGTACCTCTACGGAGCGACCTGTAGCACTTGTAGTGCCTGTAGTACCCGTAGTCAAGGGTATATTTTACGTAGCGCCCCGTAGTTTGGCAGGCTTACGTAGTTCTGACGTTATACGGAGTTCTCCGTAGTCGGCCGTAGTTGACTTGTAGTCGGCCGTATTTGACTTGTAATCGGGCGTAGTTGACTTGTAGTTCCCATGTAGTTGGCCTGTAGTAGGTTGTAGTTCGCGCGTGGTTCCGTAGTTCACATGTAGTTAGCCTCTGTAGTAGTAGTTCCTGCCCTTGCTAATCACAAAGAAACGTCACGAAATCTCGAAATGCATTGTTATTTGATACAGAAGTGATTCAATCCAATACAACAGTCATCTCCGAGGCCGGCGCCATCCTACGGACCTTAGGACCAACCTTCTTGAAGCAGAACTGTTCAGCCCATCGGTCCCAGCAGGACGTAGTTTTTTTGTAATGATACTCGTCTTCCTTTAGCTCTGCAAAGCCTTGGAGGCTGAGCAGGTAGTACGGCTCGTATGCTTTCTGGCTGAAAGTGAGACCCTTGAATTCGCCTGTACTGTACTCTTGAAGCGAACATTTGAGCTGTAAGACTAATCAGAAAAGGTAACGGTAAAAGATGAGGAAATACGAATGTGGCGAGCGCGATGATGAAGCAGTGGGGATAGATTTCCATGCGTTCGGGGAACCACGACGCCAAACTGTCCTTTCCTCCCTTTACGAGGATCATCTCTGCGAGGTCTCGAAGAGCTGGATGCATTAGATTATTGGTGCGATTCTGTGAATGCATCAATATCAAATCTGCGACTTTGGATGAAAAAAACCTCGGCGTCCTTGCCATATAGAAGGAAGGTTGAGTCTTTGAGCAACTCCTCAACATTTCGGGCCACTAGTGTGTGGTAGGAGCCCTGGCCAAACGCTGTTGTTGGTCCGTCGCCAAAGTCAGGAGTTTCTGGCTCAAGTTTGTCTTTCCAGTGGTTCAGGACCACAATACGCCCAAGATCCTTGCAACGACCACGCCAAGTCGCTACAAACTTCCACAACTATAGCACGTTATCCTAACGAGAAAACAAAGAGTGAAGAGGAACTCACTAAGAGGACCAAATGTGGACGGTGCTCATGCCAAAAATCTAAAGATATTCAAAATCAGTGACGTTTAAATCTTGGTAGCATAAGACTAACCGATATTGAGGTCGAGGTGTTCCTTCTCTCTTAGTATCGCCACTGCATCAACCAGATAATCGCCCGCGATGACGATGAAGTCGTCGCGTTCAGGAAACAAATCAGTCATCAGTATGTAGATGTAAACCTTCTGCCTCGCATGGAGGATGACCCTTTTCCACTGCAGGGGGTAAAACGCTTCAAGAAGGGGGTGGTCCTTGGGGTTTTTCTTCTTACTCCTTCTCCTCCTCTTTTTCGCCCCTTCACCGTTATCGTCTTCAGCGTTATCGTCTCCGTCGTCATCCTCGTCGTTGGCCGCATCGTCTTCGGCAGCATCGTCGTCGTCGTCGTCGTCGTCGTCGTCGTCGTCGCCTTCGAATGCTGGAGCCGCTTCCGCAACAGGGACAATGACTGCCGCGCCTTTTTGCTTTCGACTTTGCTGGTCCAGGTACTCCACCGCAGGCAACGCCTTGGCCTTGTTGGTGCGGCGATGCTTGTCGAGGATGTCATGGGCGTCGGGGTGGAGCTCTAGAACAAGTTAGATATCGGGTCGCGCCTAGATGAAGAACATACCTTGAGGTCGCTCCTGCTGCTTGCCTGGGCGTTATATTCAGTTTCAGTCCAGGTACATACCGCAGAATCTCACCTTTACCTTTAGAGCTCCCTGCTATCAGAGGCGGCTCCTGAGGTCGCACTTCTCGCAGCTGTTTGTACGAGTCCCGAATTCGCTGCCTGCCGGCTAGGATCTCGTCTTCATCTTCCACGTTCTCCTCCCTCTTCTTCTCTCGCCGACGCTGCTCTTCGACCCTCTCCTCCTCTTCTCGGCGAAGCTTTTGCGCTTGGCCCTGGCGTTGAGGTTGGCCTATATCCTCCGCTTGTTTTCTGAGGTCCTGCCACTGGGCTCGCCGCTGGGCTTGGGCGTGACTGTCTTGGACATACTTCCGTTGAGAGTTGGAGAAGATCCCTGCGATTTGTGTGAACCAACGCCCAAGGGTCTTATAAGACTTGAAGACATACCTGACATCTGCTCAAATTTGTCCTCGTACATGGGAGGAGGAGGCAAATTGGCGAACGAAACGTGACGTTTGGAAGATGTCGATGTCTCTTTGTCTTCTTGAAGTGGTTAGCTAGACTACGTCATTGTATAGAGAGACTTACTCTTCTCCTTGATGTTGTCTAGAAAGCGCTCGTCTAGGAAGTGCTCGTCAGTTGTGCGTGTTGAGGATAAGAAAATGCTGACTCTGATTGGCGTTATCTGATTAAAGTGAGCTCAAGTCAATAACAAAGTATCTTGGAAGGACTTGAGAACTTACTAGACATCGCAGAGACTTTGGAGTATGTTACGGCTTAAAAACTAGTTAGCCAGAACGGATCATTCAGCAGATAAACTTACAATTGCGCTTGGAGCTACCTAGTAAGCACAAGTTAGTTGCGATCCTTGACGGATGAGAAAGACCTACTTTGGTTGCCGACATATTCCATGTCTAATTAAAGTGTGAGTACAAGCCAAGGCTCTCTAAAGTACTCGCCTATGTCATCGTCTCCATCAACGTATTGGGAGTACTCGACGCCCTCTTCGACGCCTCTTCGACGCCCTGGATGTTGCCACCTTGGGTGTTGTCATCTTGGGACACATCGCCCTCGACTACCTCTTCATTGGCTTCATCGTATTCGTATTCGTCGTATCCGCCGTATTCGTCATCTTCCTCGTCTTCGTCTTGAACGTAATCATCCTCTTCTTGGGTGCTTTCTCCAACTGCTTCAAAGTCTTCTCGGGCGTCCTCAAGTTGCTCGTCATCTTCTAAGAACGAGAATGATTTGAAGTTGTTACTTGTAAAGATAGAAATCCAAAAGACTCGCCGTTATACTTGGGAACGGCTCGCGTTCTCCTTCGGGCGTGATGTTACTATGGGAGGATCTTCGTCCCGTTCCTCTTCCACGTGAGATTGCCTCGGCTTTAAAGCCTTGGCCCTGATCAGTATCTTGAGTGGCGGGTGGGGAGGCTCCTTCTGCTAGGATGATAAATGATAAGTAAGCATCAACCCTAGAAAGGATCCTACAGGAGCCTCCTTCCGAGGTAGAATGGGATCGCCTAATGGTGGTTCCGCTGGCATGGCCTAACAGCGCAATAAGAGAAAAATCAAGAGAACGACATACGACTCACTCTGAGGTTGGGAACGTCTGACATTTTCCGTCTTTTGGCCTGCGGTGCTGCCGCGTTCTTCTCTTCAGAAAGAGGCATCGCTCGTCGAGCCCGGGGTGCCTTGGGGGGGTTATTGGAGATGAGATCGCTCTCCTTTTCCCGTCGCACGTTGGTGTGGACTATTGTGCGCCGAGGGCGATCGGTGGCGCCCTCATTCTCTACAACAAGCAAGGTCAGAACAAGTCATGTAATGGCCCTTGGATCACCTTTACCGGCTGGGGGGAGAAGCTGGGCAGGCAGCTCGTCGTCGTCTTCAGCGTCGAAACTCGCGTGCGTTCTTTTCAAAGAGGTCACAGGCACCGCCTCCTGCTTCTTCAAAGTGGGCTTCTTTGAAGAAGCGACAGGCTTCTTGGACGTTGATGTCACGGCCTTCTTCGAAGGCGACGCTGAAGCCGAAGCCTTCTTGGACGCTGTCGAAGGCTTCTTGGCCTTTGAATCTTTTTTAGCTGGCATCTTGTTGATTGGGAGACTTGTAAGAGATTGTACGAAATAGAAGGTCGGGGTAGAGAAGAACAAAGCGTTGTTGGTTTGTTGACGTTCAACCATCTTTGTTGCGATGTCACGTGAACGTGATGAGCGTCATTCTTATTAATAGAATCAAGTCAAGGGCGATTTGCATTGAAGGCCTCACAGTTGAAAGAAACAGCGTAAATGTCTTCATTAGTGAAGCAAGAAAGCGTAATATACAGATAGGAAGTGAGTATACAAATATGAGCGTTATCGTAACATGTCCACCGCGTAGTGAAGATGTGAAAAACTGAGCCAATTAGTCGACCTCCCTCCACGCTCGGACCGTCGTCGCCAGCGCCAGGGAAGCCACCAGGTGCGCCACCCGCTCCGAGGAACCCTATCGGGCATACTACCCCTTGGTATGCTACCAGCGCCCTACAGTTTTTGCATGACGGGGTTGGCGATGGCCTCCAGCTCCTCGTACTCCTCCTTCAAGCCCTCCTGCGATGCATCGAGCCACTAGATGGTCTCGCTCTTCGATTTGGCTGCTGGGTCGAACTTGTCCGCCAGCTTCTCGTCTATAAGCGAATTCCGGAGGTTGTATGCGTAGGACTCTAGGCCGTTCTTGGATGCGATGCGGCTTCGTCCTCAGCTGTGAAAAAGACCAGTCAATAAAAAGTCGGAAAAACTGGAAAGACGAATAAACATACCCTTGTACTTCTTCTCAGCCTTCTCAACCTTACGGTCGATCTCCTCCTTCGACAAACGGCCCTTGTCGTTGGTAATCGATTTGCCCATCGTTTTGTCGGAGGCGGAGACGTGGAGGATACCGTTCGCGTCGATGTTGACCTGCGGGACACCGCTGGGCGCTGGGGGGATGCCGAAGAGCTCGAACTTCCCGAGGAGGAGGTTGTCCTTCGTGCGGGCACGCTCGCCCTCGTACACCTGGATGAGCACACCGGGCTGGTTGTCGGAGTAAGTCGAGAAGGTCTCAGACTTCTTCTTCGGGACGGTAGTGTTGCTCTTGATGAGGGCGGTCATGACGCCGCCGGCGGTCGATACCGAGGGAGAGGGGAGAGACATCGAGGAGGAGTAGGTCCTGGGTTTTCTCGGAGGTGTCGCCGGAGAGGATGGCGGCCTGAACAGCGGCACCGTAGGCAACGCCTCGTCGGGGTTGATGCTCTTGTTGGGCTCCTTGCCGTTGAAGAACTCCGACACGAGCTTGACGATACGAGGAATACGGGTGGAGCCACCGACGAGGACGATCTCGCGGACGTTGGCCTTGCCGGTTTTAGAATCCCGCAAGACCTTATCGACGGGCTCGAGGGTGCTGCGGAACAGATCCTGGCAAAGCTCCTCGAAACGGGCACGGGTGAGAGGTGTAGAAATCAATGCCCTCGTAGAGGGAGTCAATCTCGATGGAGGTCTGTGCAGCGGAGGAGAGGGTGCGCTTGGCACGTTCGCAAGCGGTGCGGAGACGACGGAGAGCCCGAAGGTTGGAGTATCTAGCGAAGAAAATCAGCAACGCGTCTACAGACAGGGAAGGCAAAAAAAGACATACCCTTCTGGTTCTTCCCCTTGAACTCCTGCGCAAAGTGGTTGACGAGACGGTTGCCAAAGTCCTCACCGCCCAAGGGGGTGTCATCGGAGGTGGCCTTGACCTCGAAGATCCCCTCCTCTATGGTCAACAGGGACACATCGAAGGTTCCTCCACCGAGATGAAGATCATTATGCTCGCCGGCGACCTTCTTGTCGAGACCGTAGGCGATAGCGGCGGCGGTGGGCTCGTGAATAATTCGGAGGACATTCATGCCGGAGATGGTGCCCACGTCCTTGGTAGCCTGGTGCTGGGAGTCGTTGAAGTACGCGGGGACGGTGACTACGGCGTTGTTGATGGAGGTGCCTAGATACGACTCGGCGTTCTCCTTCATTTTGAGGAGAATCATGGACGAGATTTCTTCGGAGACATAACAGTCAGGAATGGCAACCGGTAGCAGAAAAAATGGACATACAAATTCTTTTCGCTTGCTGCGGTCCTCGAAGCGGATGTACGGCTTGCTGACGGAGGGGAAGTGTTTCATGTCGGACTGGACCTCAGGGTCGGAGAACCTGTGCGCAATGAGTCGCTTCCTATCAAACAAGCTGCAGACAAGTCAGAATAAGGATAAGAAACAGCTGAAGAAATAGAAAACTTACCCATTAGTCAGGTTCATCGAGACTTGATTTTTTGCGGCATCGCTAATGAGACGCTCGTTGTCGGAGAACGAGACATATGAGGGGGTTGTGCGGTTACCCTGGTCGTTGGCGATGCTCTCAACACAATCGTTTGCCAGACACCGAAGCAACTTTTGGAGCAAAGTTATAAAAAGCCTATATAACAGGGGGATGAAAGGACATACGAGTAGGTCCATTCTAATAGCTTTTGAGGAAGACATTACGGTTTGGAGGGCGGAGTTGAAGAGTCGAAGGCGCTGAGTTTCCCCAGAGAGATACGGCTGGAGCCACCGACGAGAACGATCTCGCGGACGTTGGCCTTGCCGATTTCAAAATAACACAAGACCTTCTCGACATGCTCGAGGTGCTGTGGAGCAGATCCTGGCAGAGCTCCTCGAAACAGGCACGGGTGAGGGAGGTGTAGAAATCGATACTCTCGAAGAGGGAGTTAATGTCGACAGAGGTCTGCTCAGCGGATGAGAGGGTGCGCTAGGCACGTTCGCAAGCGGTGCTCAGACAACGGAGGGCCCGAAGGTTGGAGGAGAGATCTAGCTTGAAATCAGCAATGCGTCTGCACAGGGAAGCAAAAGAAAGACATACCCTTCGGTTCGCCCAATAGCTTTTGCTGAAAACATTACCCTTTGAAAGACTGACCATTTCACACAGATAATAACAAGACGTTCCGATTGCTGTATTGACTGCCGTAAGAAATGTACATTCAAGTGTTGCATGAAACGTATCTAGGATGTCAGACGGGCCTTCTTGGTCTTCCGTCTGGATCCCTCTGCCTCGTTGTCTTCTTTTCCCTTTTGATGCTTGAGAGACCTGGAAGCCCGCTTTCTCTTCGCACGATCCTTGCGCTGAGCTGGATCTAGGCCGTCTACCCAGGCCCTTGCCAGAGGCTTTCCAGGCCTGGCGCAATTCGGGCCTGTTACAATTGCTGTAAGATAGACATGTACTGTGAAATGAAGGTAAACTCACAGCGTATGAGGCCGTCGACTGGAGCAGTCTCTTGCCAAAGAGGGAGGCATTTCTATGAATGAATCAGGTTGAGTATGAAAGCTTTCATGAACTCACCAGGTGGTAAGCAGCTTTCTTGCAGCAGCATGTCAAAAGGAGGGACGTTCTTTTTTCAAGGCAAATCTACCATGAGAAATAATTAGCAGCTGACTTCAAGTACCCATAAAGATACTCACTACGCAAGGCTCATTATCGGGCCATCCAGGATCATCATTCGCGTTTTTTTTCAGAGTTTTCACTTGTTCAACGACGAAGTTTCTTGCTGATGCCAGATTTTGGGCTTTTTCTCCGTGTTCGAGGACCGCTGCTGGTGCCTCCAACAAATACGTTGCGGAGCGCTGAGGACATGTTTAGGAGTCATTCAAAAAAAATCAAGAATCCTGCTGCGCACCTCAATTCTGGCCTCGTAGGCCATAGTTTCCATTGGTGGCAACACGAGCGGATAAGTTGTTTTGAATTGGGCCTCTTTTATCTGTTTGGCTGATGCAGGCGGCGGGGTGTGGAGAACGACTATGTCTGAATCGCTGTCAGCATCCTTGATTTCGACGGGCCTTCAAGAAACTGTGAGCACATCAGTTAACAAAAAGACAAAACCATAACCCACTTGAACTTGGATCCTTCTCGAGGAGAGCCAATGGGTTTGTGCTTTGCCTGGCGCCCTTGAGTACGCAGCCCGCTTACTTTCTTCCTAACATTCTTCGGCAGCAAAGAAACGTCGTTTTCGTCTTCACTTATGATCATCAAAGGGTGTGAGCGCGATCCAGGGCCAGCGAAGGACTTCTTGGCTTTTGTCGTCATCGCCGGCTAGAGAATTGAGAACAAGAGAGGGGTTGAAAGCAAGAGAGCGAGTTGCGACATTCAAGTTGAGACGAAGTCAAGTTGATGTCGGTGGCGTGATCTCATTTAATTCAAAAAGCTTTCACTAATAAATTCAAGTACTCCAGAGCTCAAGTCGCATTAATACGAAGTGCAGTAAATGTTTTACAAATGCTATTGCTATTGCCACGTATATATATACAACTGTAGATACACGTCAAGAACAAGCAAATTCTGGGCCAGTTGGTGCGGCAGCCAGGGTAGGCCAGCCTGTTGTAGCGCGCCAGGGTAGGCAAGCAGGTAGTAGAGCGCGCCAGGGTAGGCATGCCGTTGGTAGCGCGCCAGGGTAGGCGCGCCAGGTCCTGTCCGCCAGGGTAGGCAGAGCAGGAGTTGCTGTCCGCCAGGGTAAGCAGAACAAAATGGTCGCCCTTCCTCAACCCACCACAAAGCCAGGGTAAGCGAGATGGTGGGAGGAGGAAAGAGCGACAACTTGTTGCTCGGTGTTTGCGCATGATCAAAGTTCTGCGCACGGACCCTCGCGCACGGACCCTCGGGCATGTGCCCGAGGCTCGCGCGCTTCCCAAGCGAAAGTCACAAACGCGCTGTCCGTGACTGAACGCGGCAAAATCTGCTACACCCTAGCAGCTCCCTGTTTATAGTCAGAAAAAGCAATAAACCTATTCAAAATCCAGTGTACTTGCCAGAGCAAGGACCTGCAACTCCTCCCTTGTCCCCCCTTGCTCCTGGGCAAGATGTCGCAGCAGAATCACTTGCCCAGGCCAAAACTTGCCCAGGCCGCGCTCCCGAGTTGAGAATTTGCGGCCAGGTCTTCTTCGAAGCGGTACGGAGAGGACGAGACGCTCGCCTCCCTGCCAGTCCTCAGCCGCGGGTTCAGCTTTGAATGATTTGAGGCCCTGGCAGATTCAGACTGCGTTAAAATTGAGATCGCCGAAGATAAACAGACGCACTTCCTTTTTCTGCATAGGGAAGGTCCATATCTTTCTTCGCCTCCCTTACGCGCAAAGCGCGTCTGAAAAACTACTTATTGAGAGTAAGCAAGCGCTATTTTCCGTTCCCGAAGATACTTACCTTTGCCCAAGTTGCGCGGCGTCGACTGCGGCCTTGGCTGGTTTACGAAAGGCTTCGGCTAAGCAGAACTCTTCATTTTGATAGCTGTCCTAGCTGTCCTCGACTTACTTTAGCGGAAGGCCGGCGCGTCAGTTCTCGCGCGCGTCTCCAGTCCGCCATATGCTCCCGGCCTGGTTCGGTCAACGACGCTGGTGATTTGGTCGACGTCGGACCCGCTCACGTTCTGCTGCTGCAACTGCCTGAGCAAGAGCTCCCAAAGGTGTATCCAGAAGTGCCTCGCAAGCAGTCGGTAAGGTGACGAAAGTCCACGGGTGGCGGCCACGGCGGATTGAGGAGAATGAACGGGTGCCTGTACCCACAGTTGACGTCGTCCTCGGAGCGTGCTTGGACAGGCGGGCGAAGCAGCGCGCGCTTGCGAAAGGTGGAGTGTGAGAGAGAAAGGCGATTTCCCTTTTGGGTCAATCAACGCTTTCCTTCATGCCCTTCTGAAACTCTGCGACGCACCCCCCAATCTTCTCAATGTCAGAGTCTGAACAATACATCTTCTCCGGCCCTCAACTGGACTCCATTCTCAAGGCTCTCGAGGATCAAGGTGCTGAAGTCCCTGCAATTCTGGCGAAAATTCGAACGCAGCGCAGAGGAGCCGCTGCTCGTCCGGGCGTCGCTACCCGTCTTGGCGCCTCCGCTGCTCGCTCGGGAATGGAACTTTCTGCTTCCCTGACGCCTACGCTTCTACCCCGGAGGGGAGCAAGTGTCCCTTTGTCAGGGAATTACGGCTGCCAAAAATTTGCTTCAAGTAGGGCTTGCGTTTCTCTCTCTCTCTCCTTGATCTCATCTCTCGCAGGCCACCCTCCCTTGAGTCAAATCAGCACGGATCTGCCGCTGCCCCTAGCGCCCCCAGCTTCGGCGGAACCTTGGGAAAGTAGGCAAAGTAAGTTTCTCCAGCACTTTGTGCGCTGGTCTGTAACTAACGTCTTGTACTAGTTAACTGTCGGCTCCCCCCTCTCAGGATCCCTACAAATCCGTTGGCGTCTCCCGGGCCACCCTCTCCACTCACACCTATCCCTCTCTCCCCTTGTCCCTGCGATGTTTCTCTGGGGAAAAGGAAGGCTGCAGAACTGGTTGAAGATACGGACGCAGGTTCAGAAAAAGACTCTGGAGAGGACGACGACGAGGACGACGACGAGGACGACGAGGACGACGAGGACGACACCGTGGTAAAGCGCGCGACCAAGCGCAAGCTACCTGCGCTGCAGAGCGCTGCTAAATCCAGCAACTGCCCCAGGAAAGGGGATCGTCGTCTCAGCGAGCGCCACTCAGTACACGGTATAGGACAAATGCCTTGTCAGCAAGATTGCGATCATTGCGCCAGGGCTGAGGGTAGCAACGCGGTGTGGACTGAGAATCCCAGCGGCGCACCCCCTATGACAGAGATGGCGGCGTTTCTGCTATCCAAGCTCCTGGGCGTATTTGGGCCTGCGGGGAGAAAGTCTCTAGACGAACTGATCAGCTCCTCCCCTCTACTACCCTCAGCGCGCAATTCACCGGAGGCTTTCGATCCGACCGATACCCAGGCTCTCCTGAAGAAAATCGGCGATCATTCCAAGGCTTTGAAACTCACGGAGCTCGATTACATGCTCAGTCTCATCCAACTTGCTCTCAATGTCGATAGGTGCGTTGTCTTTTCCCTGCGGGTGCAATTGAGGGAAATGAGACTTGCTTTCAGTGAACAGGCGACAGCTCGCCTTCAGCATCTCCGTGTGCCTTCTCAGACCGAGCTAGCGAAGAAGTACACTAATCAAGAGACTGCACGTTCTACTTTTGGTGTCTGGCTCAATTGGGGACATAGGCTGTTGATGCTCTGTGCTGCCGGTGAGAATTTTTTGTAATGCTGTTAAGTTGAGTACTCAGGCATTCTTAGGAACGTTGTACATGCTCCCTATCATTGCGGCCCTCGACTTGAGAACAGTCGTTACTAGGCGCTGTCTCGATAAGGACATCCTTGCAGTAGCCACAGCTATAAGAGAAGTCGTCCGTAAGCGCCTATCTCATTTTACGGGGCCGGCACGCATTGACTTATTACACGCAGACGGAAAATGGCTGCCTCAAGTGAGACGGCTGATTGTGCCAATTTACTACCTGCAGAATGTGGCAAGTCCTATCCAAGATCTGACGTTAACGTTGTTGTTATTTATTATCTTCCCACGGTTCACCTATTCGCCGATATTCCCCGGCGTTCTCCCCGATTCCACTTACTCAGCTTTTCCTATATTCTTCTACCTAGTAGTACATTCTAGATACTATTCTGTACAGTATATAAGCTCGCTCTTGAGCCTCCCAATAATAATCTACACTTTTATCCCCCACACTCAGCGCGATCTTCACATTAGGTTATGGGCCCCGGCCCTAACTGATCTCTCTACCCCGCATCACGTCAATCATCGCCAAGCCTAACTAGCTCAAAAAAGTCATTATCTTTCGCGACGCACACTACGCCTCTCGCACTACACCCATCACACATTTATAATGTCCGACTCTACCACATCCGCATACCGCATCCAGCATCTCCTTGGCGAGGAGAACTACGCTACGTGGGCTGTCAAAATGACAGACATCCTCACGGATCAGGGACTAATCGAATATGTCACTGGTGCCATCCCACGCCCTCAGCACAGATTCAATGCCGCCGGGAATATTGTTGATCCAGACGGCACGCAGGCCACCACTATTCAGAATTGGGATCGCAAGGACCGTCAGGCCCTCTCCCAAATCCGACTTCGAGTCTCGGACGACCCGTTGGTCTACATCACCGACGCTACCACTTCATCAGCAGCGTGGAAAACCCTTGCCGACACCTATCAACCAAAAGGTGTTATCACTCTCGTATTGCTCCGCCGCCAGCTCTCCCGCCTCCATTGCGAGGAAGGTGGGAATGTGGAGGAGCATATTCGCACCCTCACAAATTTACGCTCCAAATTGGCAGCGCAAGGGACCAAACTTTCGGAGGGAGGAATTTTCCATCACACTCCTCACGTCACTGCCAGACTCGTGGGATAACTTCATCTCCGGGGTCGACACGGCATCGTTGACAGAATCAACCAAACTCGTGGCTCGAATTCTCGAGCAGGGACCGCCGTCGTAAAGCCAAACCCTCTTCCGACGAGGTAGCGCTTCCGGCCCACTCTC